>JAVJIF010002897.1:0-252923 GCA_038442645.1 Agave tequilana
TGGGATTAAGAGCATCCAAGGTATCTGTCAAGACATGAATGTATTACTTCGCTACTGTCTGACCGGAACCATCAAGACAAGACTCGGTGGATTGAACAACAGTAATCTAAATGGTTACGTCTCCACAAAATCAAAACTTATGCTATTTAAGACCCCTAAGATCCACATGACTCTCACCTTTGATTAGAGCAGCAATAAGGGTGACAAGGATGTGACTACACAAAGCAATTAACCATTTAGATGACAATGCAGGCAGATTGGTTCTTGGACACAACAAACACTGAAAGCTTCTACAAATTTACGTTAAGCGATGACTGCATCTTCAGAAAGGGTTCTATATATATAAAAATGGTTACATTGAGTAGAAACTGACGCTTGTTATGATCCTGGTGTAAAACCAATGGATCGCAATCACCTTCACACAAAAAATGGAAAGTAGAGTTTTAAAAAATTAGAATTGAGAATTTGGATAGAGTTTTTGGTTACCACTCCTTACATAACGGGCTTCACACCAAAAATCAAGATAATAATATCTAGAATTTTTAACTAGAAAATTTGTGATTTCAATCATTCAATAATAATTCAAAGAAAAATCTTGGGGGCATATTTTTAGGCTTTACAAAAGTGAACATCTAGGAAATAACTGATGTGGTACTAAACATAAACATAAAAGAAACACCGCTAAATTCAGCAAAATAAACTAAAAAAATAGCTAAAATCAAAAGAAGACAGCACATCATCTTCTAAATAGACTCAATCACACGGTCGTCTAGGCGGCGGGATGTCCTCATCATTCCCCCTAGGTGAAAAACTCGACCATATCGAGTGTGTTAGGAAGCTGTCGCTGGCTGTGATAACACTCCAGTAGGTCAGAATTAAGTCGACTGAGATCATCCTCAGTAATCTAAGAATTTTCTGATTCATGCCTTCCTTTCCACTTAACAAGATAACACCATGTTTCTCTATTTCTAGTAGAGAGAATCTGATCATTCAAAATAAAATCTATATTTTCTGTTGCATGGGATAATTTTAGAGGAAGTAGATATAGTAGGGCTTTCAGAAAAGGGTCGTGAGTACGCTCATCCATCAATGGATCAGAAAGAGTATCAAAAATACCTCTATATGGAATCAAATCCTCAACATTAAAAGTGCAACTAATGTCAAAATCTGGTGAGAGGTCTACCATATAAATATTTGAATTGATCCTCTTGAGAATTTGAAAAGGTCTTGCACTTCGTGCGTGCAATTTCTTCACAGTACTCAGAGAAAACTGTTCGGATCTCAGGCGGACCATCACATAGTCACCGACATTAATATTTTTAATCTACAGTGTAAATCAGCACAAGCTTTATAATCAGCATTATTTTTCATTATCTTGTTTCTGATTTCCTTATGTAATGCACGTATATGAGATGCGAGATATGAATGCAGATGCAGAGTTTGATACCCTAGAATAATGATGAGCCATGAGAACTAAATCAGTTTGCTACCTAGATTTAAAATCAGTTACAATCTCAAATGAATTAAGACTCGTGGTCCTACCAACAGAACTATTGTATGCAAACTCGACCATAGGCAAGATTAGCTCGCAAATTTTTAAATTTCTCCAACGAGACACCTAAAAAGACTTTCTAAGATCCTATTGACTAACTCAGTTTGTCCATCAGTTTGTGGGTGAAGAAAATCGAGAATTTCAGTTTGGTTCCCATTTTGTGCCATAATGTTCGCCAAAAATAGCTAACAAACTTAACATCTCTGTCTGATGCCACGATCTTGAGCAACTCATGCAGCTGCCAACATGATCAAAGAAAATAGCAGCTACATGGGAATACAGGATGCATCAGAAGTTTTGGAGTACAGAATAAAGTGAGCCATCTTGAAAAATCTGTCGACCACTACTAGGAAAGAGTCACATCTCTTCTGAGTTTTTCATAATTCTAATATAAAATCTAAGCTCACGTCTTACTAAGAGCAACTGGGTATAGGTAGGGAAGTGTAAGGACTAGCAACCTGTTTTTGTTGCTTGGCCAGTTGACAAGTACGATACTGATCAACAATCTTAGCAATGTCTCTCTTCAAGTTCGGCCAGTATAATTTATGCTCAACGACCTCAATCATCTTGTTCTGACTGAAGTGTCCAGCCAAACCTCTAGCATGCAATTGCCAAGAGAGGAAATCTCTGAGAGACGTGTGGGAAATACATAACTTACATAATCTAAAAATATTCATCATGTAAAACAAACCCGTCATCACTCAACTAGGCTCATCCCATAACATGATATATATTTCTCCGAAGTCAAGGAATGATTCATACTCGCTCTTAGTCTTTCAAGCCCTGTCACTTCTGCGCTCATAGCAACCAATATCATCACTCATCGACTAAGTGCATCAGTAATCTTGTTCTCAACATTCGCTTAGTGCTTGAGGACAAATGTGTAATCCTGAAGAAATTTCACCCATTTGCTATTCTTGCATTTAGCTTCTTTTGAGAGCTGAGGTATTTCAACGCCTCATAATCCGAATACATCACAAACTCCTGCGATAGCAGATAATATCGTTAGTAGCGCAAAGCCTGCACAATCACATAAATTTCTTATCATATGTGGAGTATCGTTGTCGAGTGTCATTTAATTTCTCACTGAAATAGACAACGATATGATTTGCCTCACTCAGTACACCACCTATCGCAAGTCCGATGCGTCTCATGTTACTTCAAAACACCTTTGAAAAATCTGATAGACGCATGACATGAGCTTCAGTCATCAACATTTTTACTTTCTTAAAAGTCTTGGTGGCGGTAGAACTCCACTGAAATTTCTCATTCTTCAAGCTATCAGTTATTGGTGCTATGATAAAGCTAAAGTTTCAATGAACTGACGGAAGAAAGTGTCTAATTCTTGAAAACTTCTGACTTTCCTATAGTCCGGGTTGTGACCGCTCAGAAATTTCCACGGATGAAACCACAAATCCAAGAAAGATAACCCAGTTTTGTACAGAAAGCACACTTCTTCGGGTTTACAAAGAACTTTTCAGCCTGGAGTGTGTGAAGGACTTGTTTTAGGTGGTTGATATATTGCTCCCGATTTCAGCTGTAATTAGTATGTCATCAAAGTATACCGCCACAAATTACCGATAAATGACCGAAACAATTGAATCATAACTCTCATGAAAGCGCTAGGAGCATTGGATAGTCCAAAGGGCATAACCATCCATTTATATAGCTTATCCTTAGTCTTAAATGCGATTTTTTACTCATCCCCTGAGCGAATCATAATTTGATGGTATTCACTTTTAAGGTCAATTTTGGAGAATATTATGGCACCTGACATCAAATCCAACATATTGTCAAGACGGGAAATAAGAAAACAATACTTGACGGTAATTTTGTTAATTGCACGACTATCCACACATATGTGCCATCTTTCTTTGGCCCCAAAAGTGCGGGAACCCTACATGGGCTCAAACTCTCTTTGATGTACCCATTATCAAGTAACTCCTCTACATGCCGTTGTAATTCTACGTGCTCAGCATTGTTCATCTTATAATGGGGGCAAGTTTGATAAAGTTGCTGCTGGGACTACGTCAATGGCATGTTGAATGTCTCTCATTGGAGGTAACTCACCTAACAGATCTTTAGGGAGAACTTTAGAAAACTCTTCAAGTATTGGTCTAATGTGTCCTGGGATCCGCGACTCAGTTTCTGGCTCAACTTCTTGAGCCACAAGTGCATAACAAGTCGAACCTTCATTCAAGCTTTTCTTAGCCTGACCGTGGCTAATCAAATTCATCACTATTTTCTCTTTGCCCTTATCAACATTCTTTTCAAGAGTGTCACCACTTTTCTTTTGCCCTTATCAACTTTCTATTCATAAGTTGGTTGTTTACGTTGATTCGACATTAAATTCACTTTCTTGATGTTATCGACGAACGAGCACTGGTTGGTTCGTCCATATATGATCACATCTAAGTCAAATAATCATTATCGTCCCAAAATGATATGACTAACATGCACAAATATTATCTGTGTACGTGACAAACTGAATAGGAATTTGACCAATGTTTAAAATAACGATAATATCTTTCCTTCGTTATGTTAAGATTGTTATTGTTAGAATAGTTATTGGCCTATTGGTTATTGAGCTATTGGGCTTCTACGCAATAGACCTATACCGATCACTTTTATTATATATATGTATTGTCTCTTCTTTATTATCAATTAATTCCTCTTTAGGGTCTTCTATTTCTCTACGTGGTAATAGAGCAAAGTAAACCCTAACCCTGAAATCCATTATCTTTTTCTCCTTTCACATCTTTCAAGCATTGCTGCCGCCACATCCACACTCTCCAAACAGCCCCGCCACCTCTAAAACAGTCTCACCACCTCCAAAACAGCCCCGCCACCATCTCCACATACTCCAACAGCCCCGCCACCTCCAAAACAGCCTCCCACTGCCTCTTTTTGCTCTAACAGCTGCTACAACCCTTCAAAAGTTGGATTTTTAAATGATAGGGATTCCTTGATCTACGAGACTCCCGTCGTGAGATCTGATCTATCTACTGCTTAAAAATCAGATTTTTACTTCCGATCTGGTCTTCTTGATGATCTACAAGACTTTTTTGGTGAGATCTGCCATGTCTACTGCTTAAAAATCAGATTTTTACATCTGATCTGGCTATTTTGATACTCTACAAGCCCTGTCTGGTGATATCTGATATGTTTACTACTCAAAAATCAGATTTTTACATCTAATTTGGCTTCTTTGATGCTCTAAGAGACTTCTCTGGTGAGATCAACTCTGTTTACTGCTCAAAAATCAGATTTTTACATCTGATCTGGCTATTTAACGTTGTCTATGTTACTATCTGGTAACTAAGTTACTTGTTTCTCTTCGTTACTGGTTGTTTACTGTTACTATTGGCTATCTTTCTGGCGATTCTATAACTGGTTGCGATGTCGTTTGTCTTAAGTACTTCATCCCCTTTTGTTTCTCTATCTTGGCTCTCTGATGATACTGCTTATGTTCTCTCAGATACTGCCTTTGCACCTTCTGGTGCTCCTACTGTTCAGATATCACAGAACGAGTATGACAGGTTACACCAGCTCGAGTTCTATCAGACATGTCATTCATCAACTCATCCATCCTCTTCAGGTATGAATGCTTATATTGCCTCTCCTTACAGACCTTGGATATTAGATTCAGAAGCCTCATCTCGTATGACAGGTATTAAGGACAAATTCACCTCTTTACATCTTTCCACTCAATTTTCTTCTGTTAACATTGCTGATGTTACACAATCTCTTGTCCTTGGTGATAGGGTAGTTCAGACTACTCCATCCTTGAACCTTAAAAATGTGTTATATGTTCCAAATTTCATGTAAGCTTGTTATTCATCAGTCAGTTTACTAAACAACATAACTGCAGTGTAACCTTTTTTCCTCCTTACTGGGTCTTTCAGGACCTGACAACTGGGAGGAGGATTGGTTCAGATCATGAGAGAGGAGGCATGCACTATTTAGATAACGGAGTGTCCCCTACTGGCTTAGTTGCAGGTCAGCCTAATCCTATTCTACTCTAGCACTGGCGTTTGGGTCATCACTCATTGGAGAAGCTTCGATCGGTAATTTCTATTGAATCTTCTTTCTCTACACTCGGTTGTATGTCTTGTGAGATGGACAAGCATCAGCGTGTCTCTTTTCCAAGTCGAATCAACCGTAGTAGCTCTGTTTTTTGAGTTAGTTCATTCTGATGTCTGGGGTCCTAGTCGTGTGCCTTCATCCAAAGATTTTAGATATTTTCTCATCTTTATTGATATTTCTCTCGTATAACTTGGCTATATTTGCTAAAAGTGAGATCTGAAGCTTCTGGTGTCATCGAACTTTTTCATAATGAAATAAAAACTCAATTTTCTACCTCTATCCGTGTGCTCCATACTGACAATGACCTAGAATATATGAAAAATGATGCGTCTCTTTTTTTTCTAAGAATGAGATTATTCATCAAACATCTTCCTCTTATACGTCCCAACAGAATGGTGTTGCGAAAAGCAAACACATATACATCCTACATGTTGCTCGAACCATGATGATTCATATGCATGTTCTGAAGTATTTGTGGGCTGATACAGTGTTAAGCGCATGTCATTTGATTAATAGGACGCCCTCCTCAGTTCTTCATGGTAAAATCCATTTTTCTCTATATCATGATAAAAGTATCTTCTCAGTTCATCCGCGTGTATTTGGTTGTACATATTTTGTTCAGAATTTGTCTTCAGATCTGAACAAATTATCGCCTAGGCCTATAAAATGTGTCTTTGTTAGGTATTCTCGAACTCAAAAAGGATATCAATGCTATAATCCATCAATCAGAAAGTATTTTGTGTCAGTTGATGTCACATTTTTTGAATCAATTCCTTACTTTTCTCCACAAGATTCAATTACTGCATCAGAGTCTATTTCTCTTTCACCGTTTGTTCCTTTACTTGCACCTGCTGTTGTCCATGATGTCTCTTCGAAAGTGTCATTAAAAGACACTACAGCGCCACCTGCACCAAACCCACCTCGGGAAAAAGATTTCAGATATGTCTACACTCATCAGCAAAAAATTCCTGCCTCTGAACCGATTCCGACCGCCTTCTCTCCAGTAGAAGGTCCGCCTCCTCAGCCGTCAATATCTTCATCTGATTTTAATGTTCCTATTACCCTCTGTATAGGTAAACGGTCTTATACTGATCATTCTATTTCTCATTTTGTTTCATATGATCATCTTACTCCCTCTTTTCGCCAGTTTGCCCTGTCCTTATCCTCTGTATCTTTGCCTAGGTTGTATGAGGAGGCTTTATTGATACCTGCTTGGAAGCAGGCTATAGATGAGGAGGTGGATGCTCTTATTTCACGAGAAACTTGGGAGTTGGTCTCTGCCCCCAAAGATGTTGTGGGTTGTCGATGGGTCTATACCTTGAAGTATCTCCCGATGGTTCACTGGATAGGTATAACACCAGACTTGTTGCCAAAGGATATACTCAGACATATGGCGTGGACTACTCTGAGACTTTTTCACCAGTTGCTCGGCTGAACTCCATTCAAATTTTATTTTCTGTTGCTACTAATATGAAGTGGCCTTTATTTCAACTAGATGTCAAGAATGCCTTTCTCTATGTGGACTTAAAGGAGCAAGTTTATATGGAGCAACCTCCAGGATATATTGCTCAGAGGGAGAATATTGTCTTAGACTTAGGAAGGTGATCTATGGACTCAAACAGAATCCAAGGGCATGGTTTGAGAAATTCAATATGATTATCTCTGGTATTGGATTTGCTCGTTGTCATTCAGATCACTCAGTGTTTGTTCGTCGTACTAAATCTGACTCAGTGATACTGGCTGTATATGTTGATGATATTTTGCTAACTAGTAGTGACTATATGGCCTTAGCAGAAACAAAAGAGTATCTCAAACGATATTTGTGACGAAGGATATGAGAAAGCCAAGATATTTTCTTAGAATTGAAGTTGCTTATCAAAAGCATGGTTTACTTCTATCTCAAATGAAGTATACACTTGATCTCCTTGAGGAAACTGTCATGTTGGGGTGCAAACCTGCTAGTACTCCAATGGAAGCAAATGTAGATTTATGGCATGATAATAGTCATCTACTTGATGACCCTGGACACTATAAGAGGTTGATTGGGAAGTTGATCTACTTGACAGTTACTAGGCCTAATATAACCTTTACAGTTAGAGTACTGAGTAGGTTTATGCATCAGCTTAGAGAGGTTCACTGAACAGCTGCTCTGAGGATTCTTGCCTATATCAAAAGCTCTCCTGGAAAAGGTTTGTTGTACAAGAAACATGAATATGTTCGTATTTTTGACTACTGACTCAGGATATGCTTGTGATAAGAAGATAGGAAGTCCACTACTGACTATTGCACATTTGTTAGAGGAAATCGGTGACATGAAGGAGTAAGAAAATGTTTCTAGATCCAATGCAGAGGCTGAGTATAGAGTCATAGCACATACTACTTGTGAAATAATGTGGCTGAAAAATCTGTTATTGGAGTTTGATTTTAGTCATCTTGGCCCTATGCTTATGTTTTGTGATAATCAGTCTGCTATCTATATCGAACAAAATTAAGAGTTCCATGAGAGGACTAAGCATGTAGAGGTTGACTGTCATATGGTCAGAGATGCATGAACCAAAATGTGATTTCTCTCCTGTTTACTCCATTTTCAAAGCAGTTGGCAGATCTACTTACCAAAACAGCTTCACTAAAATTGTTTTCTGTCTTATGTAGCAAGCTGGGATAGTTAACAATTATGCTCCAGCTTGAGGGAGAGTGTTAGAATAGTTATTGGGCTATTGGTTATTGAGCTATTGAGTTTCTACCCAATAGACCCATACCCATCACTTTTATTATATATATGTATTGCCTCTCCTTTATTATCAATCAATTCCTCTTTAGGGTTTTCTATTTCTCTACAGTTATAACGTAATGCAGGTTACGCGATTTAATATTTATTTAATAAAAATAAATATATATATATATACACACACTATATTTAAGAATTTTATAAATAGACAAATAATTTTAAAAAATATCAAACTACTATATAACACATTTAGCAAGTCTCACAACAATAGATGTTTAATTAGATAACTAATTGGTTGCTACATCATAGTTCACATCAATAAAAAATGCCACAAAATTTATCCTAATTATATTTATATAACAATTCATATCCACTACAAATATCTCAATCACTCTCTCTAATAAAAATGAACAAATCTCTTTCTGCTCTCTCCGTTCTCCCCCATCACGATCTCTTTCTGCTCTCCCCTATCCCGATCTCTCTCTACTCTCTCTCCCGGGGAGGAGAGAGAGCAGAGAGAGATCGGGAGAAGGGGAGAGAGAGAGAGAGATCGGAAGAACAGAGGAGAGATCTGGGGAAGATTGGAGAGAAAAGAAAGATGGGTGAAGAGAGTACCTGGACGACAACGAACCACCTCGAAGACGGCAAAAACGTAGGTCTTCTTCTTTGTCTTCTTCAAATTTCATATATTTTTTGGGATTTTTGCCCCAGAACCAGCACACCAACTGGACGACCGCGAGCGTACTTGGATGACGGTAGGTGTGCTTCTTCTTCATCGTCATCTTCTTCCACTTCTTCTGATTTCTTTTTTTTTTTTGGATTTTGGTACCCTAGAACGAGCGAAGAACGGGCTACGTTTTTTGGGGAATTTTTTGGAAATTTTCAGCCATCAGTGCCTTTTATATCCCCCCTGCACTATAACAACGTTACACTGTGTTACGTTAAATTGTAACGTAACATGCATTATGGTTCAAAAAAATGAAAATTGCGTTATTCGCCCTGTTTATTAACGCCGAGGCCATGTTACGTTTCGTAACACGTTATAACGTGTTACGAAACACGTTATTTAAAACATTGGATCTGACATCTCTTTTGAACATCAATGGATGTAGCGTCGACCTACGTGACCTTGAAGGAATTTGGATGGTTCACCGGTTTCATTCCTAACGTAGTGATTAATTTTGCGCAACAGCGTTGATGCAACTGTCACTATCAACTATCACTTTACAGCTTTTGTTCCCAATTTTTATGCATATTTGGAATATAACAGTTCTTTAGTCGTTGACTTGCTCGGGCTGCGCTAAAATGCACCTAATCTTCACTATGCTCCGTCATAACTGAGAGTTAGGTCAGTCACTGCTAAAGTTCTAATGTAGCTATTGAACTAACATTCTTCAGCAAAGGCATCCGAGTCATCATCTTGTTGGTGCACAACCACTTCTAGACCTTTTTTTACATCTTCTATGGGAACTTCTACTAAGAGGGTCTTGGTTTAACTCGGACACTGGCTTGCAAGATGTCCATACCCCTGACATCTGTAACACTGGGTATGCGGGTTGACCTTCGCTAGTTCACTAGCTGTTTTTTTGTCAAATGTTGTTGATTTTGCACTAGAAGAAGCTGCTGGTTTGACACTTGAAGAGCTAGAGGCAGGTTTGCTCGGGACAGGAAAGTATCGACTATAGCTAAGCTTCCTAACGGTTGTTGTCTTAGAGTTATCCCTAAAATCAATTTAATGAAAATAGGATCCTTTAGACTCATCCAAATCGGTGACTAGTTGATATGTCTTCTCTAGAGTCGTGATGCCTCAAGCTATGAGCTCTCAGCGTTAATCGTCCTTAAGACCTGACCTAAATCTAGATAGAGAGATTCAAACCTGATTGCACCGCGCCGATTCAAGTATTCATCAAACTTTGCGATATAGTCGGTGGCCGACTTGTTTTTTTGAGTTAATCGATTCCACTTGTCCAGTAACTGCTAACTAAAGGAAGGTGAAACGTATTTCAACATAAGCATTTCTTTCATCCCCTCTAAAGTCTCAACTGGATTATCCCTTTTATACATCATCATCCTTTCAAGGTTATCCCAATATGTCTGGCTTATCCAGTTAGTTTCATCAAAGTAAATCGAATTTTTCTAGATTTAGACATGTCACACCAACGAAAGTAACAGTATATAGCTAGTTGTCAATTTATGTAAACCTGAGCGTCTAAACGTCCGTCGAAAGGAGCATCTACTTTTACACTTTTGATATATTGGTATCTATGTCCTCAGTGTTGTAGGGTTAAGATTGTCTACGCATGGGTGACCTACTATTATCTCGGGGCTCGTTCTCCTCTAAGAGGTTTGGGATTCTCCTACAATTTGTTTCTAGTCTATCAAGTCGTGTGGCTAAATCTTTGCAATTGGCATCGGCTTGATCTTTAAACTCTTGTGGTCGTTGGTCCATCTGGTCCATCCTAGCAATGAGTGTGTTAAGTGTATCCTTAAGGTTATAGTTCATTGGTAAAGACGTTTTTCCTACCGAAAAGATTCTCCTACTTCTAATTGGCATGCAAATTTCTAACTAATCCTAAATTCAAACTACCCTAAGATGAGTTGGATGCTAATGCGAGAGGAATCAGAGATCAAATTAATGATAAATAAAACCAACTTTTAAGCTTTATTGATTAACACGTGATTAAGAAAATGTAATATTGGGACATTGATTAAACTATACGTGCTAAGACAGTAAACTTTCAAATCAATTCAAGTTATCACTGATTCAACTTAATTGAGTTGCATAATTAATATCAATTTTGATTTCCACTCGAGGTCAGGTTCAAACAAACTCACTTTTCGTGGATAATAATCAATCGATTCTATCTTGCGACAGATTCAAAACTATCTAATTAAGCAAAAGAAACATCTGAATAGAAAATTCAACGATTACCTGGTAGACGATCGAAGCTCGAACCTGTATATGAAGGTTGTCGATGCATAGTCTTAATCTTCACGAATCCACTGCTTCGAAAACGGCTCGATTCGGACTTTAAATGAGCTCAAAATGGCCTCCGAAATAACTAAACCGAGTCAGACTAAGGTCAGGTTGAGCCCAGCCGAGTCAATTCGGTCTGAGTTGAGTGGCTCAGCATCGGCTCAGGTTGTCTTGAGCTGTCGGCTCGGGTCGGCTCGACGAGCTGATTACATCAGCAACGACTCTGGCCGGCTCCACTCTTAGCGGGTCGGGTTGTTATCGGGTCGGACCCAATTCCTTAACTCAAACTGACTAGGGCTTTTTGATATCGGGTATTGGATCTGAGTCAAATATTACCCGACTCGAGCTTGCACCAACTATCGATCTCGTTGCGACAGACTGACGGTGAAGGAGGCGGCAGTTCGCCGGCGAAGAGGCGCAGCGAGGGTGGATGATGTCTGGTAGGAGGCGGCGATGAAGTTTGCGTCAGCGGCGGTTCCGCTGGCAGTAGGTTCCGGCAGCTACGAGGTGGGACCTAGGCGGTTGCAGACGGCAATCTTGATGACGATCTATTGGATCTACAGGCAACGACATTGGCAGAGGGCAAAGGGGTGACGCTGCTAAGCGCAAACGGGGAGAAATGAAGAAAAAAGGGAGAAGATGGTCTACTCAGGAGCGGTTGAAGATGAAGGTTAAAGACGAAGGTTGAAGACGATGTGGAGAGGGTGACAACGGAAGTTGTGGCGGCGGTTGATTACGACTGGTGCGGATGTTGTGGCTACGTGGTCAACGGGAATTGCAACGAAGGGTCAGGGTTAGATTTGGTGGAGGAAGGAGGTGAACACTAGCGGCGGTGATTTTATGATGATTTTTATTTTTTAGTTCTGATCTAGGGTTTCAGATTATTTTTAATCAAAGGTTTTGATCTAAATCTAGGGTTTGCGAAAAAATTTGAAAGGGATTGATAACGAGTTGCTCTGATACAAAAATTGATGTGAGACCAATGGATCACAATCACGTTCAAACTAAAATTGAAAAGTAGGATTTAAAAAATTGAATTGAAAATTTGGATAGAGTTTTGAGCTTCATTCCCCTAACACAACGGGTTTCACATTCAAAACTCAAGGTAATAATATCAAGATTTTTTAACTCAAAAATTTAAAATTTCAATCATTCAATAATAATCTAAAAAGAAGTCTTGAGGGCTTATTTATAGGCTTTACAAAAGTGCACTTTTAGGAAATAACCGATGCGGTATTAAACGTCCACATAAAAGAAAACACCACTAAATTCAGCAAAATAAACTAAAAATAAAAATAGCTAAAACCAAAGAATAGCAGCACGTTGTTTTCTAAAATAGACTTGATCAAACAGTCGTCTCAACGACGTGATGCCCTCATCAGATCTTCGACGTGGTAAGGTTGCAAAAATATTTGAAATATAAAATTGGGGGGGCTTAGACGTAATTGACAAATGTATCATTTAACATAGGCATGCCTACAAAAGTCTGAAAGATGGAAGATCAGAAAATGCAATAGAAATCACCCATATTAGACTTGCAAGGCATTAACAACACAGAAACAGAAGGGATAGTCTTATTATCATGAATTAAAGATCAATTTTTAGTGTGAAGAACTCATGCTTATGCACCTCATAACAGTACATGCACCTGCATCTGGAAAGATGCAGGAAGGTTCTCTCTTGGCACGCCATAACAGCAATAGATGAGCGCCTAACCTGATTAATTTTTATTGTGAAGAACTCATGCTTATACTGTACAGATCCAGAAAATGCACCTGTATCTTTTTATGCAGGAAGGTTCTCTCTTCGCACCCCATAATAGTAATAGCTGAGGCCTAATCTGATTACTGTGAGTTCTTGAGATGTAATAGTTTCATTTTCGTCACACCCCAAAACCATATATGAATTAGACAGGGTGCATCATACACCCGCAGCTTCCCAACATCAGAAACTTCATCACCTTCTTTGAGCAACAAAGGTTCATTCTAGACAAGATTTAGTAAACACAACTCTAACTTAGTAAACAAGTAGACAACATCAGTTTAAATCTCCATTTATCAAATCATTACCAAACCATTAGATTTCTTCTGTTATGAATCTATGATTACATGCACAGATGTCCTTTATATTATCCCAGATCTCACCTCCTCTATGAGACTCGATATGAAAGAGCTTTAATAGTTTCGCTCCCTCAAAGATGACTCTGTTCAAGAAAGTTATCTCTAAATTATTGGCTGCTTATATATGATTAATTTATCAATAGATGAAAATGTACACCTCTATAAGTGAAGGGTCTAGGTGATTGAGAAAAGCAGGCAGAATAAACAGTCTTTTAAGGTATCCACAAACATAAATATGCACAACTTCATGTCTTTATCTGTACCTAATGAGAAGGAAAGAAGATTAGGAACTATTCAAATAGGCTAGGGTTTAATTAAAGTCAAAGCTAAAATTCAAGTAATGAACAAGTGAACAGCCCTAGGATTTACAAAGGTCATTTCTCTGAAGACCAGAGCAGACAGCAGGGTTGTTGCTGATGGGGAGTCCCAGATTTAAGTTGGTGAACTTACAACTACATCATTTTCACCATAAAAGGATAAAAAATTCGAGACAGAAGAATACTACTGATGCTACTGTTGCTGGCTGCTGCTACTTCTGATTTTCTGCTTACTGCTTCTGTTCATCCTACCTGTTCCATCTGCCATTACTGCTTCTGCTGCACTCAAATTTCAGTTTATAAAAGAAAGAATTAGTAAAAGATAGTGCTTATTAAAAGATAACAATTTCAATTTGGGTGATCTGTTCAACTATACAAAGAATAACTACAAAATAAATAAAAAATCAATTTAGATATTATATTCAATTAACGACTGCAGGTTTTGGGTTCAACTTACCAACAAGGTACAACTAGTCCTGTAGTGACCCAACTGTTGGCAATTACCACATTTTCTCTGTTTTCTCTCTTTCCTTGGCTGTGATGATTCAAGTCCAGGCTTTAACATGCTGGCACCCCTTATGTAGCCTGTTGTTTTGACAGGGCGGTCGGGTTCATGATTTGTAATTTCTTCACCTTCTCTCAAAATCTCTGGACTACTCGAACCAACTTGACTTCCAATTTGAGAATCTTGAGCACGAATCACCTTGGAAATTTTTTCCTTCCCAACTTCAGCACTAAAGTCGTCCAGCAGAAGACTCAATTTCGAAAGTAGAGTATCAGAACCAGATATCATATCAAGTGCTACGTTGAATTTAGCTCGTCGTGCCCACTGCCTTACATGCCCACGTTGATCTGCATTACATTCAGATTTCCTCAAATTCATAGCATTAGCAAATCCAATGTTCTTATGTCTTGCATCAATTTTCCACCTGTGCAATATATAACTATCTGGAAAAGATCTCAATTGATTATGATACATTATACGTAAGATATGCCTACAAAGAATACCATCAGTTTCAAACATTGCACAAGTGCATGCGACTTTAAGCTCTTCGGATTGGTCATAAGTCACTTCTTCCATTTTATCTCTTTCTTTAGAAAAAGGACCAACTAGATAAATTTCCTTAGACCCTTCCTTTAGCACATCTTCACAAAAAAGTGTATAACTTTTGATGAGCTCCTCTTGAAAGATTTTCAAGATCTCCCTAGTATATGACTTTCCGGCTTGCACTTCAATTGGATGTGAGATGCGCATTGTAGGAACAGTATTCAGTGTCATGAAGTCTTCTTTAGATTCAGATGCACAGTGGGCTGCTACAACTTTGTCATACTTACATACAAAGTCAGCAAGTTGGGTGTTTGCATCAATATAGCTATCAAAGAAAGCATAGATGCTTTCAGTTCTCTGGCTAGTTGTCATTCCTGCCAAAATGCATCCTTCAAATATGCATCCACCCAATATGAACGCAATCCGTACATTTTTTATAGCCAACTTTCTTCATTCTCATCTATGTCAAACTTCTTTTTTAGATCCTCCCAATATACCTCACAGTTACTTACAGTGCTAGCTCGGTACCAACTGTTGAAATAAGTAGAAAACTCATCTCCATGTTGGTTATTTAATAATATTTGTTGCTCGGTGATATGCTTGTTGATATGCCAAGGACAAAATCGGTGGCGAGTGTTAGGGAAAACTTTTTTAATAGCTTCTCCTGTTTGTGCATCATCATCTGTGATAATGGATTTTGGTGCAATCATATGCATACACTTGAGCAATTTAGTGAACAACCACACAAAAGTATCTTCTTCCTCATCTGCAAGTAGTGCACAACCAAAGAGGATGGGTTGTCGGTGATGATTTACCCCTGTGAATGCAACAAAAGGCAAGTTCAAATGATCTCTTTTGTATTTGACATCAAAGACTACCACATCTCCCAGGCTTAAGTAAGCTAATCTTGATATTCCATCAGCCCAAAATGCACTCCTTATTTTTCCAAAATCATCCACTTCCATAGTGAAATAGAAATCTGGATCTGTTTCGATCCTGTCTTGGAAACTACTGATGATAGATAAGCATTCACTACTGATGTAGTTCTTCCTTGTTGTTCTGATATAGTCAGTAGGAGGAATTCCTTCACCATTCAAACTCACCTTATCAGAACTCGACAATTCATGATTTTGGTGTTCTCCCACAAACTTACTAACAACCCATGTTTTTGAAGGAGTCAACCAAATATTCATCTTTGCATTACAACCAACTCTAGAATCGGGACGACGATGGACTGTTTTCCCACATTCTCTCTTATCCGACAACCGTTTTCTCCCTTCCTTGTTACACACAAAAGTCCGCCCGATAACTTCCTTTGAAGCCTTCCTTGTTTTATGCGTGGATGCTTTACGAACTCCAAAGCCACTCTTCTGTGCGTACAACTTATAATAGCTGTATGCCTCCTCCTGTGTAAGAAACTCCATGCCCTTATATGGAGTTTCTACAGCAACAGAATTACCCAGATTCCAGCCTACAGGGGCCGCACATGACTCACCATCTGAAATCTGTGTGCTACTTCCATTCGGACCACCGGGTAAAAAGTCAGTCATTTCCACATCAGCCATCATTGCCAAGTCCTAAAATGAGTTAAAAAAACCATATGTATATTAAGGATGGATTAAAGGAATTTATGATTCATAAACATGATATTGACAGTAAAAAAAAAAACACATAATGTAATCATGGAGCATTGAGATAATCACGGAAACAAGCAGAACCCTTGATGCAAGAGCACTCAATTGAAAGCTTTGCTCTTAATCACAAAGAGAGGGGGAAAAAAAGGCCTTTATTCCATTATTTTCATCAAATCCCCACCCCCATCATGCTTGAACTGAAGTCCAAGTTCAACTCTACAATCCACAGCATCAAAAAACAAGAACAGTTTGTGAAAACAACGCCAAACCCTCAAAAATCAAAACTTTAATGAAAACTGTTAGAAATTAAATAATATGCTTAAAGATATTTCATGAAGATTAAGCATCTATCAAGGATCTAGAATCAATATCATCCCAAGAACAATCATGTAATTAACTGTACATATTAAATACATACCTGAAGCCATTAGAAGGATGGTGAAGGTATGTTGATGAAGATCTCAGTCCTTTATCTTCTCCTTGCAAAAGCCTTAATCTGTAAACCCCTTCTTCTCTCTGTCTCCTTTCTTTTCACAAAACCCTAAACTGAAATTGATGGCCGCACAAAAGGAGGAGCTTTGTTTTCCTATAATGGAGGAGAGAAGAGGGTCTACGTTTGCAAGTAACCATATGTGATAAAACCACCCATCATGGCCCTTAATACCACATATGATTATTAAACTTTATACAAATATAACTTTATATTTGGGCATATATAATATCAGTTAGGCTTTAATTATGGAATTCAATAATAGTTAAAAGGTTAGTGGGCCACCTTAATGTGAGATTAACATTCTCCCACTTGGACCACTAGCCATTACAGTACAACTTTAGAAAACAAATAAAAAGACTCATTTTAAAAACATTTTGACTCCATTGGATTCCATACTGAAAAACTTTGACACAGGATTACGAATTTTAAAAACAATAACTGATAAGCCCGAATAATTAGATACTGTAATACTGCAATTAGCTTGGACCACCAATGTGAGTCATAGCGGTTATACAACATCTATGTCATACTTCCTTCTACGTACCACAACATTGATAACCCTCACTAATAGAGTCTATAACCAAAACGACCCCTGTAATTTGTCTTGTCAAGACATTTCCTGTTTAACAAACATCCATACATAATATGTGCACACATAATTGGATAACAGGAAATACGGAAACAAACTTTTATTGCGCAATAGTGTCAATTACATAAGCACCAAAACATACATTACAGATTACTCAAAAGACCCATTCTAATAACATGTTCCTTGAATGTCTTTGGAGGTAATCCCTTGGTCAATGGATCAGCAACCATTAGAGTGGTACTTATATTCTCAATTGACACCCGTTGTTTCTGAACTCTTTCTCTAATCACCAAGTACTTAAGTTCCATGTGTCTGGAACCACTAGAGTACTTACCATTCTTAGAGAAGAAAACGGCTGCTGTATTATCACAAAATATCTTCAGCGGCCTGGCAATAGAATCAACTACACCAAGTGCTGAAATAAAATTACGTAACCATAATGCATGATTTGTGGCCTCGAAACATGCTATGAACTCAGCCTCCATCGTGGATGAAGCAGTGATAGACTGCTTTACACTCTTCCACGAGATTGCCCCACCTGCTAGCATGAATATAAAGCCTGAGGTAGACTTTCTGCTATCTGGGCAACCAGCAAAATCTGAGTCTGAATAGCCGATCACTTCCAACTGATCTGATCTCCTATATGTGAGCATATGATCCTTCGTCCCTTGAAGATACCGCATTACCTTCTTTGTCAATTTCCAGTGCTCCATTCCTAGATTACTCTGATATCTTCCTAACATCCCAACAGCAAAACTGATATCTGGCCTGGTACAAGTATGTGCATACATCAAGCTCCAAACAGCTGACGCATACGGAACTTTCTGCATTTGACCCTTTTCTAAGTCATTTCTTGGACACTGACTCCCACTTAATTTGTCACCCTTCATAATGGGTGCACAACTGGCTGAGCAAAGTTCCATGTGAAATCTTTCCAAGACTCGATTGATATAACCTTTCTGAGACAGTCCTAACAATCCTCGAGATCTATCCCTGAAGATCTCTATACCAATGACATAAGCTGCCTCACCCATATCAACCATCTTAAAGTTCTTGGTAAGATAGTCTTTAGTTTCATACAGTAAACTAATATCACTACTGGCTAACAAAATATCATCCACATACAGAACCAGAAAGATAAACTTGCTCCCACTGATCTTGAGATATATACACTGATCAACAGTGTTTTCTGTAAATCCGAATGAGGTAATGGTATCATTAAACTTTATATACCATTGCCTGGAAGCTTGTTTCAGTCCGTAAATGGATTTCTTTAATTTGCAAGCTAAGTGTTCTTTTCCTTTCTTTGTGAACCCTTCAGGTTGCTCCATGTATATTTTCTCATCCAAATTTCCATTCAGAAAAGCTGTTTTCACATCCATTTGATGTAACTCTATGTCATAATGAGCTACAAGGGCCATAATGATTCTAAAAGAGTCCTTCTTTGATACTGGAGAGAAGGTTTCTCTATAATCAATGCCTTCTTTCTGAGTGAAACCTTTAGCCACAAGTCTGGCCTTATATCGTTCGATATTGCCTTTGGAGTCGCGCTTGGTCTTAAAGACCCATTTACACCCGACTTTCTTACAGTTATTAGGCAATTCGACGAGATCCCAGACTTTATTTTGGTCTATAGATTTCAACTCTTCATTCATAGCATCAATCCATTTACTAGAATCATTGCTTTCTATGGCTTGTGAAAATGAAACTGGATCTTTATTAATCCCAATATCAAAATCAGATTCCTGTAGATACACCACATAATCATCTGAAATGGCAGATCTTCTTTCCCTTTGAGATCTCCTCAAAGCTGCCGGTTGTGGTGATTCTACAACATTTTCAATGGCGATATCCTCATGAAGTGGTGAACCAATATCATTATGTTGTTCTGGTGACTCAGCTTGATGATCAAGCTGAGGGACAACAATTTCTCTTAAAGGAAAGGGTATTGGGATATTCACCCTTATCACTTCAAGATCCACCTTTCTTGGTTCATCACTCCCACTAATTTTGCCATTCTCAAGGAATCTGGCATTACCAGTTTCAATAATTCTTGTACTATGGTTAGGACAATAGAATTTGTACCCTTTAAACTTCTCTGGATAACCAATGAAATACCCAGATATGGTCCTTGAGTCTAATTTCTTTTCATGTGGATTATATATTCTAGCCTCTGCTGGACAACCCCAAACATGTAAATGTCTTAAACTAGGTTTCCTACCAGTCCACAACTCGAAAGGAGTTGATGAGACTGCCTTACTAGGAACCCTGTTCAAGATATACATAACAGTCTTTAAGGCTTCATTCCACAATGAATTAGGTACATTAGAGAAGCTTATCATGCTCCTAACCATATCCATAAGTGTCCGGTTTCGTCTTTCAGCAACTCCATTCTGCTGAGGCGTACCTGGCATTGTGTATTGAGCACAAATGCCATGCTTTTCTAGAAATTTGGCAAATGGGCTAGGATTTTGTCCTGACTCATCGTATCTTCCATAATACTCACCACCTCGATCTGATCTCATGATTTTAACTTTTCTATCTAATTGTCTCTCGACCTCTGTAATAAACACCTCAAGGATGTCAATAGCCTGAGACTTTTCATGAATTAGATATACATAACCATAACGAGACAGATCATCTATAAAGGTGATAAAGTATCTCTCTCCCGTAAAACATGGAATAGAGAGTGGTCTGCAAATGTCTGTATGAATAATCTCAAGAAGCTCTTTGCTTCTTGTGGCACCTTTCTTGGTGTGTTTGGTTTGCTTTCCTTTTATGCAATCCACACACACACCAAAATCAGTGAAGTCTAGGTTATCCAAAATCTCATTCTTCACTAATCTTTCAATTCTATCCCTGGAGATATGCCCCAGTCGTCTGTGCCACAAGATAGAGGATTTTTCATCAATTAAGCCACGTTTAGAACCAACATTCGAATGCAGGGTTAAAAGAGATTGTGCAAACTCATAATTCAAGGAAATTTTATATAAACCATCACATAAAATTCCATGTTCAACCGAAATTGAATTAAACATTAAATTGAGTTTTCCACAACTGAATAAAACTGAATATCCAACAACATCTAATTTGGATAAAGACATTAAATTCCTAGAAATCGAAGGTACATAAAAAGTGTCTATAAGATCCATCTGATGACCCGTCTCTAAGAGTAGTCGATAAGTTCTAACAGTCTCGACCTCCACTTTGAGACGGTTCCCCATAAAGACAAATCTTTCACTTTCCTTCGGTTTCCTGGTTGTAAGGAATCCCTGCATTAAATTAGTTATGTGAGTTGTGGCTCCAGAGTCAATCCACCAAGTATTAGAAGGAACTTCAGTAAGATTTGATTCATAACATACAAAAGAAAGTTTATACCTTTCTTTTCGAACCAAGCTTTTCTCTTGTTGTAATCCTTCTTCACATGTCCTTTTCTGCCACAAAAGTAGCATTTGACAGTGAAAACCTTTCCATGACCCTGGCTACTTTCCCCAGGTTCATTCCCTTTCTTTGGTGGAAACCTCTTACCTCTTCCATACTTTCCCTTCTTATGTATAGCTCCTTGAGTTACTGCCAACACTGAGTGATGTCCTTCTTGCCTCAGTCTTACTTCCTCTTGAACACACATACTAGTCAGCTCATTCAGATTCCACTTATCCTTATGAGTATTATAGTGAATCTTGAATGGTCCGAACTGAGGAGGAAGTGAGTTGAGGATGAACTGTACTAAGAAGGACTCATCTACTTTCATTCCCAGTGTTCCTAACTTCGCAGCTTTATCAGTCATATTGAGGATATGTTGTTGTACTCCTCTACTACCATCATATTTCATGGTGGTTAACTCAGCCATAAGGGTGCCAGCTAATGACTTATCAGCAGATTTAAAACTTTCTTTAACAGCAGTTAAAAGTTCTGAAGCATTAGCAGTCTGAGGGAGTGAGGTTTTGATATTGTTGGCAATGATCATCTTAATGAACATAAGACTGAGTCTATTCGACCTTTCCCAGGCTTTAGCATGGTTAACCTGATCTGCTGTACTTTCAGCAGTGATTTCCTTAGGTTTCTCAACTAGTAGAGCCATGTCAAGATCCAGTACGCCCAGTGTGAATTGGACATGTTCAAATCATTCAGAAAAGTTTGTACCATCCAGGACTGGAATGCTAGATGCATGAGAGTGAAGGGAAGTGGGAACGTTCACTGAAACAAAATAGGACAATGCTCACATTAAGGCCTCGAATCAATACAAAACTTTAAATTTTATGAAGATGAACTATTGATATCACTTTGATTTCTCCTTTGGGCGAAACCTAAGCATATCCAGCGTTCACTCTACAGGTGAGAACTTTTATCACCTATGTAGGTCTAATATAATTTATGCCACTTAGACAGTAAGTCATGTTACCTTTGGGTATCCAATTCTACACCACTAAGTTGCATAAATTACACTACCCTACCCGGTTCGTAATTATTTGAAAGAGACTTTCCTTTGGGCAAGTCCCAATCTCCTAACTAGAACCACCACCGAGAATATTATTGTCTTTAATGTCACCCTTATTGACAAATCTTTTATGTAGTTGATTCATAAGGCTTACTAATATATGTCACTTTGGCAACTACTAAATCAATAAACCGTATGAATACAAAACTAACGAATAATATTCTCTAACCTTTTATTTGAGTAATTCTATAATACTCCAATTTTATTACTTGACCAATATCAATCAATATTAACACAATAACATTAAATGTGTAACATACATTATGATTGAATTAAACAGACATTAGTCGACTGGTCAAGGTAGTACTAGTCGACTTGTGGCAAGTCAAGTCGACTATAAAGGAAAACCCAGTCGACTATGGTCAAGTCAAGTCGACTAACTATTTTAGGTCTAGTCGACTAGGGCAAAGCAAGTGGATTATAAAATAAACTGTTAGTCGACTAACAGAGAAACAGAGAACCATACAACTTCAGGTCAATCTGTTAGTCGACTAGGGCAAGGGAATAAGTCGACTATACTTATTATTAGTCGACTACCTAAAAGATCAGTCGACTCCTGTAGTGAAACAGAGAGTTATTAACTTTCTGGAAAGAGACTTAGTCGACTAGTATTACGGGCAAGTCAACTAACAGTCGACGAAACAGTTATCAGCATGCGGTTTCTGTTTAATCGACTGAAGCCATTAGAATATGAAAAATTAGGGTTTCTATTACTGAATTTTGATCCCAATTTGCACAATTAGAGGAATATAATAGAATTAATAGCAATTTTAAGAAAGGCTACTAAATCCTCTTTTAAAATTCTACAAATGAATGATCAAAATTTGCTTATTGAAACAGTTAATCAAAAAACCCTAATTTCCCATAATCCTTATTCTGAGATATATTGATTCTTAAACCTGGCTCTGATACCAAATGTTAGAAATTAAATAATATACTTAAAGATATTTCATGAAGATTAAGCATCTATCAAGGATCTAGAATCAATATCATCCCAAGAACAATCATGTAATTAACTGTACATATTAAATACATACCTGAAGCCATTAGAAGGATGGTGAAGGTATGTTGATGAAGATCTCAGTCCTTTATCTTCTCCTTGCAAAAGCCTTAATCTGTAAACCCCTTCTTCTCTCTGTCTCCTTTCTTTTCACAAAACCCTAAACTGAAATTGATGGCCGCACAAAAGGAGGAGGTTTGTTTTCCTATAATGGAGGAGAGAAGAAGGTCTACGTTTGCAAGTAACCATATGTGATAAAACCACCCATCATGGCCCTTAATACCACATATGATTATTAAACTTTATACAAATGTAACTTTATATTTGGGCATACATAATATCAGTTAGGCTTTAATTATGGAATCCAATAATAGTTAAAAGGTTAGTGGGCCACCTTAATGTGAGATTAACAAAAACAACATCCAGAAAAGCCACAACAAAAGGCTGAAAACTCCCGAAAGTCCCCTCAAATCCAAGAAAATACCACGCTCTCAAATTTTCAAGACGCCTTTAACACATTTCAAGACTAAAAGGCGTGGATTGCTCGAAGACTAAAATGTACGATATTAAGACCAATTTCCGAGAAATTAATAACAACACCAAACACAGATGAAATTAGGAACTAACACCGAAACTCACGTTTTCTATATAAATGAGGTAAAAAACAAAACAAAAAAATAAACCGAAACAAATGCAGAGATTCAAGCTTCCGCTAAAATACCTTGTGAAGCTGCTCAAATCAAGAATCCAAGAGCCACTGGTGCCTCCGCCGCCACTAGAGGGCCGCCGGAGAGTTCTTGGTGGAGATCTGGGGAGGTGAGGGCTTTGGGGTTGGCGGGGGGTGACACAGAGAGAGAGAGAGCCCTTTCCAAAACTGCGAAATGTTTCCCCCGCAATCTCCCCCTTTGCATGGTTTTAATGCCCTTTTTTACTCTTTTCCTTAAAATATGCAATTTTTATTATATTATATTATATTATATTATAATGCAAATTTTTTTAAAAAATAAATGAAAAACAGCCTCCCCGTTAGACTTCACAATTACAGTGAAAGAGTAGTCTCGATAAATCTAATTACATCCTAAACGTATTTTATTGACTAAAAATTGATCACATTATTATCCTCATAACACACATGACTCATTCAAAAGCTCTAAAGGTCTTTACCCCATCATCACTGAATATCACTAACAAATTTTTTGATGGAGTTTGTAAAACAGATTTATTCGATGACTTTGATCTAAAAAAGAAACAAAAGGTTAATTTTATAAATTATTTGTTTAGAAAAGTGAGCGGCTAAGATAATTTGTTTAGTGGATTGTAGTTATATTAGATTAACATTTATAAGATTTGTAAAAAAAAAATTTTTGAGTCACAACTATACAACTAAAGTATTAAAAGGATATAATAAGGAAAAAGATATATGTTAAATAGAAAATAACAGATTTCTTTAATTAACATTCCGACACATATAGACACAAATAATACCTTTCAGCTCTTGAATCTTTTAGGACTAATTCTCTAAAAGTTAATATTTACATCATTATTTATTTTGAAAGCTCATCAAACACATGCAAATATTCTAGCATCAACAAAATCTAGTTTTCATGTGTAATTTGTATCAAAATGTTCCAAATTAAAAGATTCTAAATTAAATGTGAATCAATCCTCTCTTAAGCTAAAAGTTTGGCTTAAACTCTCCAAAAGAAAACATTTAAATTATCTCATTGATAAAATGTAGTAGTTTTCTAAAACATTTAAACTATCTTATTCTTTTGTAACGTCCCGATCCCGCAAGTACGGGGACGTTATAGCAACGTACATACGCAGGGCGGAAAACCCTCACGTACGTACGCTAAGCCTCAGTACAGTAAATAACCACCATAGATACATGAGTTTCAGCATGAAATAAGTACAAGAATACTTGTAGAAAGAGGTTAGTGATCATAACAGATAGGAAAACTGGGAGAAATACGATAACAGAAATAAAATACCAAGATACCTATGAATAGTCCCGATGAGGAATCTCCTATGTGACTCCAAGGCACTCTCTGATACTACGGTAACTCGGATCTCCAACCTGGGCACACAAACTCAGGGTCGTCAGAAAGCGACCTAATGAGTGATAAAATGAAGGAGGCAGTAATATATACTATAATATTACAAGCACGATATTAATATATAATACATGATGTTGTAGGAGTAATACCATATAATAAGCATATAAGAAGCAGTAGAAATATATATAAACATGTAAGCAGCAGAAATATATAAAAAGGTCCTCTTTTAATACAATCACTACCTAACCGGTTATCCTCGGGTCATGTCTCGAGTCGTATCCAGGTTATATCATAAATAAGGTTGTCTAGTGGTGACGTAATAGAAATGAACATGCAAATGGGCAATACTGTATTGTGCATATACAGTAATGATGTCTGCAAAAATAGAATATATGCAATGCAGAACATGCGTAGTATGCCACTATATAAAGTGTAACATGAAACAGGTAAAGTAACAACGTATACATGTAACATGATAGCGGATAAATGATCAAGAACAGTAACAAGTATATCTACACAAATATGATACATATATCAGGCAAGTCATGTTAGTTATACAATAATAACAATCAGTAGCACTCGGTATTTTAATCAATCTCTTCCAGTGTCCCATACCACTGGCAGTTCATACTGGAGCCCGCACTCCAGTCGAACTCATCTAGACATGGCATACGGGTACCATTATCCAAACGAGAGAGTGACCAAATAACAAGTGTTCCTGACGTCACTATTATTGAGTTATTAAATGTATCATGTACTGGGTCTGAATAGTCAGTGCACTGAGGATGTCTCCATCATGCTGACACCCCGTGATGTGGGATTCTAGAGGTGGCCCTCACGGATTCAAGAGGTGGCCCCCACCATGTCTGTGGTGTGGCACTTTGTTCCGTGTGGCACTTAGTTCCACACACCAAGTGCCGGACGCCAGCATGACCGTGCGTATAACGGGAATACCATATCTAACAAGAATACTGAGTCTGATCAGTAACAATAATCAATAACAAGAACATCGGAGACATCCTCGTCACCCAACACCAGACGGAGTGAGGATTCTAGAGGTGGCCCCCACCACGGATAGGTGTGATGTGGCACTTTGCTCCGTGTGGCACTTAGTTCCACACATGTTCCGTCGGACGCGGGCATGACTGTGCTAATAACTGGTGTACCAGAATACAAATATGAACTACACACTATATCAAGTACTAGAACAGTGCATGGGAGCATGATAACGGGAAAACAGGAAACAGTAGATGTGGGATGCCACACATCGCATATCAACAGCTCATATATCCAGTAACGGGAATATCAATATCAATAACGGGAAATATTCATGTAACGGGCATACAGGAAGAGACATGCAACAATAATACATGCAATATGAACGGTGATCTATATGGCAAGAATAGTCAGACCATACATGCATGTGTGACAGTGATATGCCGGGAATCCATGTAACGATGATAACATTAATAATGAAATGCGGTAGTCCGTACATTGGTATATCCGTGTACCAGTGGAACATATAGGTGTAGCAATAAGCCGTGTAATATCTCAGTACACGTAAGCACAGTAATCAGTGTAGACTATAATACCATGTCCCGTGACCTTACAGTATCCGTGTCCCACTAATGGTGTCCAGGGTATCCGTGTAACAGTAACTCCCTAACATGCAATAGCAGTGTTGGTGTATCCGTATATCAGTGAATGACAATATATCGTGTAATGCGTGATAACAATATCTGATTTTATCGGATATACAGTATCCAATGTGCTTAGCATGTTCGAGAATAATTACGGGTTACATATAGTTGTAATGCTCTGATCCCAAAGATACGGAGACGTTATGGCGACGTACATACGCGAGGTGAAAACACACTCACGCGTACGTTAAGCCTCAGTACAGGAAATTACCTCTAGAGTTATAAGGGTTCCAGCCGGAAATAAGTACAAGAATACCTGCAGAAAAAGGGTTAGGGATCATAACAGATAGGAAAACTGGGAAAAATACGATAACAGAAATAAAACACAATGATACCTATGAATAGTCTCGATCAAGAATCCCCTCTGTGACTCCACTGAACTAGCTGACCGAACGATAACTCGGATCCCCAATCTGGGCACGCAAACCCAGGGTCGTCAGAAAGCGACCTAGTGAGTGATAAAATGAAGGAGGCAGTAATATATATAATAGTAGTACAATCACGATACTAATATATAATACATAATGTGTGACTAGCGATACCATATAATAAGGATATAAGAAGCAGTAGAATTATAAACATGTAAGCAGTGAAAATATATAAACAGGTCATCTTTTATTACCATCACTATCTAGCCGATTATTATCAGGTCATGTCTATAGTCGTATCCAGTTTATAGAATAAATGTTGTGGTCTAGTGGTGACGTGATAGAAGTGAACATGCAGGTGAGCATATACAATATGAACATGCAGGTGAGCATATGCAATATAATCACAATACTGTGTTGTGCATCTACAGAAGGATGTCTGCAAGGTATACAGAAAACAGAATAGATGCAATGCAGAACATGCATAGTATGCCACCACAGAAAGAGTAACATGTACCGGGTAAAATAACAATGGGTGACATATAACATAATAGTGGATCAAGTATCAGGAACAGTAACAAGTACATTTATACAAGAGTATACAGGTATCTAACAAGTCATATTCTTTATACAATAGTAGCAATCAGTACCTCCTGATATTTTAATCAATTTCTTCCAGTGTCCCATACCACTGACAGTTCATACTGGAGCCCGCACTCCAGTCGAACCCATCTGGACATGGCCTACGGGTACCATTATCCAAACTAGAGAGTGACCAAATAACAAGTGTTCCCGACGTCACTATTGTGTATACTGTTTTATTATGTTAATTGGAAACCCATGGTCGAGGAGTTCTTATCGGGTAGGTGTATCCCGTGCATACCCGGGATCACGGCCTTAAACAGACCCCTGGCTGTTGAGACCAGGGCCAGCCCGCTAGAGCTGTAACATGTAACGGGAATCTCAATGAGCTAAAACAATAACGGGATACTCATGAGTAACAGACGGTAGCCAGCACAACCCCGTCCCTTGCAGTGGGACAAACAATGGATCCAGTACATCACCCGATAAGATCTAATCAACCGTCAAGTCTCCCCCATACCCAAATTATCATTATGATCTGCTATATCAAGTATACAATGTAACAAGATACAAATAACAGTACATGATACAGGTAACATGATAACTGGACCTGAGTTCTGTTGATAGCATAGAACAATATAACGGGAAACGGGAACAATATAACGGGAAACGGGAACAATAGATGTGGGATTCCACATATTGCATATCAACAGCTCACATGTCCAGTAACGGGAAATCCATATTAGAACACAAGGCAGATCTGGCCGCTAGCGACGGTGAGCAAGAGAGAGAGAGGGAGAGAAACTCGAATTATATTCCAATGGAGAAGACGAATAAGAAGAGGAGCCAGAAAGAAAGAAACAGAGATCATAGACAATAACCCATAGGAATTTGACCAGGTGCTAGACCTAGCTTGCCGGTTAGATGCCAAAATAATGTCATAACCTCTTCCCTAAGTAAAAACAAGATGTCTCAAACTGGTTACAAAAACCCCAAAACAGATAAAGGGTAAATTTCAGACAACCCCTTTCAAACCTTTATGTGGGGGAGGGGCAGAGAGAGAGAGAGAGAGAATTGAGAGAGGGTAAGTTTTAGAGAGAGAGTTGCGGGGAGGGAGATATTTAAAATAAAAGAGGAGAGAGATATGGTGGTTGGGTTAAGAGGCAGTGGAGAATTTTTGAGAAGGTTGGAGAAAGAGGAAGGGCAAAAAGAAAGAAAAGGAAAATGAGTTTTATATTATTTAATGAATATTATAATTGAGTCAAAAATTGACTAATCCAGAACGGTGACCAAAAATTACATAAAATAGAGAATATTATCCTGAGACATAATATGAAAACGGTTTGCAGAAACTCAATCCGGTTTGCAAACTAAAAATCCCGGAGTGTCTCGCCGATATCAGGCGACACCGGTTTGGCCGGATTTTTCATAAATTCAGAAAAATCCCAAAAATACCTTAACGTAGATAACACGCTTTTAAGATGCATGGTGAAAGCGGATTCTCAAAATACAATTCCATTTGTGAAATAAAAATCGTAAAGCTGGTTATCGGTATCGGTCGACACCGACTACGGAGATTTTCCAAACTAATCCAGAAAAATTTCAGAAAATCCTGAAAAATCTAAAATATTAGAAAATAATTTTTGAAACTAAACTCAGCTCAATCGGACTACCACGGAGGTCAAATCAATATTATACGTCGTATCGTGTACCGATACTGTGATACGTACACCGGGGATCAGGGTGTTACATTTCTCCCCACCTTACAAAAAATTACGTCCTCGTAATTTCCATTTAGGTGTGAGAACAATATTTCCAACTCCAAAGCTGAAATGTTACGGGTCCACGACACTTCCGCTGCGCACTCTGATATCTATAAGGTACTCGGGACGGAGAAGTAACCTAACACGAATGGATTGGATGCAAGAAGATGCAAAGAAAGCGAGAAGAAAATCGGATATTCTGGGGGACAACTGGAAGGAAATCAGAGAATAGAGTCAAGGGATGAATTGTCAAGGTCATGGTATTCTTGTACTCGTTGCTGGAATCCCAAATTCAGAGACAAACAAGTGTGAATCCGAATTTGCTTGTACTGTTGGTAAGAGCCCGAGTATTAACCCAGGTGGTTACCCCACTAGGTGTGAACCTAGGATCTGATACCACTGTGTAACGCCCCGATCCCAATGATACGGAGACGTTATGGCAACGTACATACGCGAGGTGAAAACACACTCACGCGTACGTTAAGCCTCAGTACAGGAAATTACCTCTAGAGTTATAAGAGTTCCAGCCGGAAATAAGTACAAGAATACCTGCAGAAAAAGGGTTAGGGATCATAACAGATAGGAAAACTAAGAAAAATACGATAACAAAAATAAAACACAACGATACCTATGAATAGTCTCGATCAAGAATCCCCTCTGTGACTCCACTGAACTAGCTGACCGAACGATAACTCGGATCCCCAATCTGGGCACGCAAACCCAGGGTCGTCAGAAAGCGACCTAGTGAGTGGTAAAATGAAGGAGGCATAATATATATAATAGTAGTACAAGCACGATACTATTATATATTACATAATGTGGGACTAGTGATACCATATAATAAGGATATAAGAGCAGTAGAATTATAAACATGTAAGCAGTGAAAATATATAAACATGTCATCTTTTATTACCATCACTATCTAGCCGATTATTATCAGGTCATGTCTATAGTCGTATCCAGTTTATAGAATAAATGTTGTAGTCTAGTGGTGACGTGATAGAAGTGAACATGCAGGTGAGCATATACAATATGAACATGCAGGTAGGCATATGCAATATAATCACAATACTGTGTTGTGCATCTACAGAAGGATGTCTGCAAGGTATACAGAAAACAGAATAGATGCAATGCAGAACATGCATAGTATGCCACCACAGAAAGAGTAACATATACCGGGTAAAATAACAATGGGTGACATATAACATAATAGTGGATAGAGTATCAGGAACAGTAACAAGTACATTTATACAAGAGTATACAGGTATCTGACAAGTCATATTCTTTACACAATAATAGCAATCAGTACTACCTGATATTTTAATCAATCTCTTCCAGTGTCCCATACCACTGACAGTTCATACTAGATCCCGCACTCCAGTCGAACCCATCTGGACATGGCCTACGGGTTCCATTATCCAAACGAGAGAGTGACCAAATAACAAGTGTTTCCGACGTCACTATTGTGTATACTGTTTTATTATGTTAATTGGAAACCCATGGTCGAGGAGTTCTAATCGGGTAGGTGTATCCCGTGCATACCCGGGATCACGGCCTTAAACAGACCCCTGGTTGCTGAGACCAAGGCCAGCCCGCTAGAGCTGTAACATGTAACGGGAATCTCAATGAGCTAAAACAATAACAGGATGCTCATGAGTAACAGACGGTAGCCAGCACTACCCCGTCCCCTGCAGTGGGACAAACAATGGATCCAGTACATCACCCGATAAGATCTAATCAACCGTCAAGTCTCTCCCATACCCAAGTTATCATTATGATCTGCTATATCAAGTATACAATGTAACAAGATACAAATAACAGTACATGATACGGGTAACATGATAACTGGACCTGAGCTCTGTTGATAGCATAGAACATTATAACGGGAAACGGGAAAAATATAACGGGAACAATATAACGGGAAACGGGAACAATAGATGTGGGATTCCACATATTGCATATCAACAGCTCACATGTCCAGTAACGGGAAATCCATATCAGTAACAGGAAACAATTATATAACATGAATTTGGTAACATGGAACATGGATTGCACGTGTAACAGGGATATGAAAACATGACATGCACGTGTAACAGTGATATGTAAACATGACATGCACGTGTAACAGTGATATGTAAACATGACATGCACGTGTAACAGTGATAAGTAAACATGATATAACTATACTAATAACATAAAATGTTGTTGTCCCTGCATTGGTCTATCCGTGTACCAGTGGGACATCTGTAATACCCATAGTTAGAAATACTGTATTTTTATTTTCTTCAAGTATTTATTTTAATTTTCTGAGTATTTTTTTATTTAATCAAGTTAATTTATTATTTTCCAGAGATTATTATTATTAAGTATGGAAATTATTTTTGAAACAGTAAATGGTAATTTGACATTTTATATTTACCATTATTAATTATTGACTGATACTTAATTATTATTCTATTGTAAGCATTCAGTAATTGTTATTTGTGTAACTATTATTTTATCTATTCAGTTTGATATTGGCATTGGTACTAAGGTTGTTCATTCAGGTTGTGTTCTCCTTGTTAGCCTCTCACCCTACTCTTATTTACCCATTGGTGATTCCATACCCATTTGGATCAAACCCACTACCTGTTACTCTATTTGGATCTAATTCAAACCCAATCCAACCCGAAACCCATTAACTAACCCATCTTATATATAATCTCAATACTTAACCCTAATCTAAAACCTAATTCTCCTCCTTCCAACTCCAGCCGCCCAAATCCAGCCTCTTCACCAAATCTGCGGCAACAACACCCAGGCCGAGTCATCCACGCAAACCCAACGCCCACCTTCGTGTGCGGACTCACCTCCCTTCTCCGCCTCAAAAAAAAAAACTCTGATCTCGCCCTCCAGCTCTTCAAAAACCCTAGCCCTAATGATTCGCAGACTCAGAAGCCCTATCGCTACAGCGCCAGATCCTACGACCTCATCATCTACAAGCTCGGTAGGGCCAAGAAAATCCCCGAGATGGAGCAGATCCTGGATAAATGAGCCCAAGAAAGGAGGTTCGTTCCCAAAGAGGCCCTCTTCTGCCACGTCATCTCCTTCTACGGTCGAGCCCTCATGCCCGATCCTGCCCTTCGCACCTTCGATCGAATCCCATTCCGCTGCGGGCGATCGATCTGATCCTTCAACTCCCTCCTCGATGCTCTCCTCAATTGTGGCGATCTTGAGAAAATCGCTGAGTTGTGTCAAGGTCTTGACGATCTCGATCTCAAACCGGACGCTTGCACTTACAACATTCTGATCTGCTAGTCTACTTCGCTGGATCGCGCGCCAAAACTGTTCGATGAAATGCGGAGGAAAGGAATCGAGCCGAGCATCATCACATTTGGAACCCTTCTGCTCTCTGTAACAAATCAAAGATAGAGGAAGCCTTCAAACTCAAAGAGGAAATGTTGAAATTGTATAATGTGAGACCAAATGTATACATCTACACTTCTTTAATGAAGCCCTCTGCAGTAATGGCTGTTAATCAAATTTTGAAGGAGAGCGAGGTATTGAAGGCTCGGGATTCTGTGGGTTTCCTGATGTCAGAGCGAGCATGGCGAAGGCTTGAGAGTTTGTTCATTGCTTGATAGGTGAGCTAAATGAAGCTCAACTCAGTTTTTGCAAGTTACATGGGAAGTTGCCAAGAGCATTAGATTTTGCATGCATTTGCCTGCTCCAAGACTACTAATCATGGCACCTTATGTTCTTGAAGTTCAACACTCACACTGTCAGTAACTGGCATGAGTTTCGGTTTCTCACGGATGATGCAATTTGGTTGTTCGATGAAATGCCTGTTCGGACTGTGTTTATTCTGGATTTTTCTCAAATGGATTGAGTTCAAGATTTTGCTCATTTGTTTCGGGAGCTTTTGCAGAATGAGATGATATGAAGACACTAAGGAGATGCTTTTCCAGCTACAATATCCTGATACAATATCCTGGAACATATTTGAGGCTGCTTGTGCATGGAATTGGAAGGATGAAAGCCTGATAAAGTTTCATTTCTTACAGTGCTTTCAGTCTGTATGCACGGTGGATCAGTGGAACAAGGAATTCTCTTTTTTTAAAAGATGAATAACATTTATGGCATGGACACTATATAGTATTAGTGGAAGCAGAGGTTATCTGTGAAATGCCTTTCCAGCAAAATGATTTTTCATGGAGCATGCTCCTCCAAGGTTGCAAAGGGTATGGCTAATCCTTTGCCAGGTGGCTTTATATGGCCTCATTTACTATAATTGTCATCTTAGAAAGGTGCCACCTTTCATACTTCAGTACTCAAGGAAGCTCTCAAAGTAGGCTGATATCGTTTTAAGAGAAGTGGTAGCCTTTTCTCTCTTTTCATCAGCTGGAGTTTATGCTGGGACTTGACTGGTCTTACGGGACAGCCAACAGAATTATCAGTGAATCACAAGCTGGGAAATCAAGTAGCGGGTTACGGCGACCTGGACTCGTTCGCGCAATCTGAACTCTATAATAGAAGACCCGGACTCGATTCGGATTGGTACTCACTGTGGATCCGATGCATAGGGGATTCGAAGACCGATTCGTGGGATGATCCGTAGATCAGTACTGGTTCGTGCAGTGAAGACGAGACGACGATTCAGTTCCGAAATCGCGTCATTTCAGGTGAGTGTTTTAATTGATTTTCAATTATGATTGATTATTCTCCTATTCAATTATTGTTGTATATAATTATTACAGTTGTGACGTCATGATACCATTATACTGATGCATGTTATTTAGTTATCGTCACTGTTATAGTGTTGTCCAAGTATTTTAGGTTAAGAATATGATAGTCTCGTTCATATGAGGATTGATTAAATAAGAATGTCGCTTCATTGATATATAGGATCTTATATGTTGGGGCCTGCTAGTGAACTATATGGGAAGGAGATTTGACTTGGGAATGGTAATGATAGATTTGATATATCATTTATGTTTAATATATGTGGATTCAGTGTTGTCATGAAGAAGTGGATATTCCCCTTTATCACTTTTAACATTATTTGATTTATTGGATATGTATATGTTGGATCGGATAATGAATTACAGAGGATTATAATATCATGAGAGGAGTATGGGTGCACTTGATAGAATGGGGATATGTGTTATGGTGCATTTCAGTATCAGGTTGCAGCTTGATTAGTCGACTTACCCTGTTAGTCGCCTTAGTCAACTTGTTAGTCGACTAGTGCATGTCTGGCTGCTGTGTATAGTTTCTTTATTTGATGGAGACTTGCCCTTAAATCATGTATTGACTATAGATGAGTGAGTATGATTTCGAGGATGGATATTAGTTGGATTGACTTGTCATGATGGGTCATATATGCATGTATCGGATATGTTGACAAGTGTTGGGGTCTGATGTTCGACATTAATAGAAATGTGAACTCTTGAGGATTTGAGATTTAGAGTTGTATGTTAGAGTGAGGGGATTAGTGCTGATATTGATATATGTTGGAATGACAATTATTATATCAGATTCATTAATGTATATTGATACTTGACGATCATGTAACTGTTGGAATGTGAGTTAGATATGATGACTTTGGATTGATCTGGGACTTATGCTATTTACATTGTATGGTGATCAGAAATTAGACAAAGACTTTATTAGTGAGTATTTGAGGACATATCAGATATGACTGAAGTAATTGAGTAGATATTCTAGATCACATGTGTTTGAGGATATACTAGGTGCGACCTTACCTTATTAAAAGATTAGAGTTCTTGATGATTAGATTGGTACATAGACTTATTTAGAGTTGTGATTGGACTGAACTAGAGTTATAGAGGGCAGATGATATATTTTATGTAAAGGTCTTCCAGACTTGTTATTCTTTCTTTGTTAACAACTTAAGTGATGATTCATTCAGATATTGATGTGGACTTGTTATGATGTTAGAGACTAGATTACTGTAGTTGATAGAGATCGGGTTATTATGATGGTGATCTATTCGATGACAATGATCTTGTACTTCAGCGCTTATATGAGTTGGTAGAGATGTATATCGGCTATTGTTATATGCAGTACAGGCATATGAGATATCCATCAGTTCTAGATGAGACTGGCTTTTGAGTATTACCTACTGTTATGGTATAAATCCATGTTATTGAAAGTTACTGGGAAAATATTGTTGGAATGTAACACTTCCATTGTTATATTGTTCTACCATTTATACGGTAATACTGTTCATATTGTCATTGTCACATTGATATTGTTACTGTTACTGTATCGTCCCAGTAATCGAAATGACATGGATATTGATTGTTATAAATAATAATATAAATTGACAACTTACACTGGGATTGGGGGAAATTGATGGAGGAGACAGCGTCTGTATTTTGGTGGACCTAGGATACAGGTTGCGCAGCCGAGATACGGTTCCACTGCAGGGTTCCGGGGGATGACTGACATCCCGTATTATTCATATTGTCATTATATTGACACATTGTTATTGTTATTATTGTTATTGACTACCTAGCGGTAGGACCTGGTTCAGCGCCAGGTGATTGGGCCGTGGTTCCGGGTATGTACGGAACCCACCTAAAGTATGGACAAAGTCTCTTCCACTGATTTCAATAACTTAGGACGCTGATTGACACATGTAGTAGGCGTAGTATGTGATGCGTCTATTACAAGTGGCAATTGGTGTTCCTGACATAATAAATGAAAATGAACCGTTAATGTATCGTTACTGACTGAAATCACCTGACGGTGATAGACATATAACTATAACCATGACTGGATTGTATATCAACTAGTGACATGCTAGGTTACACATTGTATTGTACTCTGAATGGTTACCCTGCCTTATGACACATGACTGTATACATGATTGTAACCAGGACTAGACCTGTGACTAGACTTGGATACCAGCCTAGTGATATATGATAGGTTACCTATTGTGACATTGATTGCATATTTACAGTTGTCTTCTACCTGTATTCATATTGTTACTATATGTGTTACTGCTCAGATATTTATCTTGTTATTTGGTCTTTGCATCTGCAGTTGTTCTTATCACATTGTTTCTTCTCCACGAGTTCCTTCCCTTTACACACACACTCATTATGGTCGCGTTCTGACGACCCTGGGTTTGCACGTCCAGCTATTGGACGGTTGTTCTAATGTGCAGGTGTTCGATGAGTTGGTACACTTTGCGAGTTGGACACTGTCTCCCTCTCTTCATTCTGGTACCCTCATTTCTCCTTCATTCTTGTTACTCCATGACTCTATTTGTATTGCATTTAACTGCCATTTTCTTCCTATTATTCATATTGCTATCATGTGTAGCTTTTATATGTCATATTGCAGTGATTTTCATGGTTTAGATTATAGCTTGTTCAGGTTACAATTTAGGCTTAGCGCGTATACGTGGGGTTTTTTCCTTACGTATATGCGTCGCCATAACGTCTCCGTATCTTTAGGATCGGGGCGTTACATAGTGGTATCAGAGCCAGGTTTTCGACTTGCGATGTTAAATTTTGAATTTTGATATTCGCAAGAGAACCTAGTTCCTACCTGTAACCTGAGATAGTTATGTTGACACTGCAATATATATATACTATTCACATGACAATATTGACTCCATTTGGAATTGATCGGTCTCTCTTTTGGAATCCATCTCCTGAATCTTTTGAAATCCCTAATTCTAACTCTTTTTCTAGAGTAATCTGGGTTCCATCTTGATTTCTATCCTCTTTCCGATTCTATCCTCCTGATTTTTGTCTTCTGAGTTTCACCACTCCATGTTGAAGCTGGTAGCAGAGATTAGAGCGCGCAGCGGAATCGTGGTGTCCCAACGAGGTGACATGGAAGCTTAATTATTTTTCTCTGTACTTGGATTCTTTTATCATTCCCTACCTTATCGAAATTTCGAGGACGAAATTTTTATTAAGGTGGGTAGAGTGTAATACCCATAGTTAGAAATACTGTATTTTTATTTTCTTCAAGTATTTATTTTAATTTACTGAGTATTTTTTTATTTAATCAAGTTAATTTATTATTTTCCAGAGATTATTATTATTAAGTATGGAAATTATTTTTGAGACAGTAAATGGTAATTTGACATTTTATATTTACCATTATTAATTATTGACTGATACTTAATTATTATTCTATTGTTAGCATTCAGTAATTGTTATTTGTGAAACTATTATTTTATCTATTCAGTTTGATATTGGCATTGGTACTAAGGTTGTTCATTCAGGTTGTGTTCTCCTTGTTAGCCTCTCACCCTACTTCTTATTTACCCATTGGTGATTCCATACCCATTTGGATCAAACCCACTACCCGTTACTCTATTTGGATCTAATTCAAACCCAATCCAACCCGAAACCCATTAACTAACCCATCCTATATATAATCTCAATACTTAACCCTAATCTAAAACCTAATTCTCCTCCTTCCAACTCCAGCCGCCTAAATCCAGCCTCTTCACCAAATCTGCGGCAACAACACCCAGGCCGAGTCATTCACGCAAACCCAACGCCCACCTTCGTGTGCGGACTCACCTCCCTTCTCCGCCTCCAAAAAAAAAACTCTGATCTCGCCCTCCAGCTCTTCAAAAACCCTAGCCCTAATGATTCGCAAACTCAGAAGCCCTATCGCTACAGCGCCAGATCCTACGACCTCATCATCTACAATCTCGGTAGGGCCAAGAAAATCCCCGAGATGGAGCAGATCCTGGATAAATGAGCCCAAGAAAGGAGGTTCGTTCCCAAAGAGGCCCTCTTCTGCCACGTCATCTCCTTCTACGGTCGAGCCCTCATGCCCGATCCTGCCCTTCACACCTTCGATCGGATCCCATTCCGCTGCGGGCGATCGATCTGATCCTTCAACTCCCTCCTCGATGCTCTCCTCAATTGTGGCGATCTTGAGAAAATCGCTGAGTTGTGTCAAGGTCTTGACGATCTCGATCTCAAACCGGACGCTTGCACTTACAACATTCTGATCTGCTCGTCTACTTCGCTGGATTGCGCGCCAAAACTGTTCGATGAAATGCGGAGGAAAGGAATCGAGCCGAGCATCATCACATTTGGAACCCTTCTGCTCTCTGTAACAAATCAAAGATAGAGGAAGCCTTCAAACTCAAAGAGGAAATGTTGAAATTGTATAATGTGAGACCAAATGTATACATCTACACTTCTTTAATGAAGCCCTCTGCAGTAATGGCTGTTAATCGAATTTTGAAGGAGAGCGAGGTATTGAAGGCTCGGGATTCTGTGGGTTTCCTGATGTCAGAGCGAGCATGGCGAAGGCTTGAGAGTTTGTTCATTGCTTGATAGGTGAGCTAAATGAAGCTCAACTCAGTTTTTGCAAGTTACATGGGAAGTTGCCAAGAGCATTAGATTTTGCATGCATTTGCCTGCTCCAAGACTACTAATCATGGCACCTTATGTTCTTGAAGTTCAACACTCACACTGTCAGTAACTGGCATGAGTTTCGGTTTCTCACGGATGATGCAATTTGGTTGTTCGATGAAATGCCTGTTCGGACTGTGTTTATTCTGGATTTTTCTCAAATGGATTGAGTTCAAGATTTTGCTCATTTGTTTCGGGAGCTTTTGCAGAATGAGATGATATGAAGACACTAAGGAGATGCTTTTCCAGCTACAATATCCTGATACAATATCCTGGAACATATTTGAGGCTGCTTGTGCATGGAATTGGAAGGATGAAAGCCTGATAAAGTTTCATTTCTTACAGTGCTTTCAGTCTGTATGCACGGTGGATCAGTGGAACAAGGAATTCTCTTTTTTTAAAAGATGAATAACATTTATGGCATGGACACTATATAGTATTAGTGGAAGCAGAGGTCATCTGTGAAATGCCTTTCCAGCAAAATGATTTTTCATGGAGCATGCTCCTCCAAGGTTGCAAAGGGTATGGCTAATCCTTTGCCAGGTGGCTTTATATGGCCTCATTTACTATAATTGTCATCTTAGAAAGGTGCCACCTTTCATACTTCAGTACTCAAGGAAGCTCTCAAAGTAGGCTGATATCGTTTTAAGAGAAGTGGTAGCCTTTTCTCTCTTTTCATCAGCTGGAGTTTATGCTGGGACTTGACTGGTCTTACGGGACAGCCAACAGAATTATCAGTGAATCACAAGCCGGGAAATCAAGTAGCGGGTTACGGCGACCTGGACTCGTTCGCGCAATCTGAACTCTGTAATAGAAGACCCGGACTCGATTCGGATTGGTACTCACTGTGGATCCGATGCATAGGGGATTCGAAGACCGATTCGTGGGATGATCCGTAGATCAGTACTGGTTCGTGCAGTGAAGACGAGACGACGATTCAGTTCCGAAATCGCGTCATTTCAGGTGAGTGTTTTAATTGATTTTCAATTATGATTGATTATTCTCCTATTCAATTATTGTTGTATATAATTATTACAGTTGTGACGTCATGATACCATTATACTGATGCATGTTATTTAGTTATCGTCACTGTTATAGTGTTGTCCAAGTATTTTAGGTTAAGAATATGATTGATTAAATAAGAATGTCGCTTCATTCATATATAGGATCTTATATGTTGGGGCCTGCTAGTAAACTATATGGGAAGGAGATTTGACTTGGGAATGGTAATGATAGATTTGATATATCATTTATGTTTAATATATGCGGATTCAGTGTTGTCATGAAGAAGTGGATATTCCCCTTTATCACTTTTAATATTATTTGATTTATTGGATATGTATATGTTGGATCGGATAATGAATTACAGAGGATTATAATATCATGAGAGGAGTATGGGTGCACTTGATAGAATGGGGATATGTGTTATGGTGCATTTCAGTATCAGGTTGCAGCTTGATTAGTCGACTTACCCTGTTAGTCGCCTTAGTCAACTTGTTAGTCGACTAGTGCATGTCTAGCTGCTGTGTATAGTTTTTTTATTTAATGGAGACTTGCCCTTAAATCATGTATTGACTATAGATGAGTGAGTATGATTTCGAGGATGGATATTAGTTGGATTGACTTGTCATGATGGGTCATATATGCATGTATCGGATATGTTGCCAAGTGTTGGGGTCTGATGTTCGACATTAATAGAAATGTGAACTCTTGAGGATTTGAGATTTAGAGTTGTATGTTAGAGTGAGGGGATTAGTGCTGATATTGATATATGTTGGAATGACAATTATTATATCAGATTCATTAATGTATATTGATACTTGACGATCATGTAACTGTTGGGAATGTGAGTTAGATATATGATGACTTTGGATTGATCTGGGACTTATGCTATTTACATTGTATGGTGATCAGAAATTAGACAAAGACTTTATTAGTGAGTATTTGAGGACATATCAGATATGACTGAAGTAATTGAGTAGATATTCTAGATCACATGTGTTTGAGGATATACTAGGTGCGACCTTACCTTATTAAAAGATTAGAGTTCTTGATGATTGGATTGGTATATAGACTTATTTAGAGTTGGACTGTGATTGGACTGAACTAGAGTTATAGAGGGCAGATGATATATTTTATGTAAAGGTCTTTCAGGCTTGTTATTCTTTCTTTGTTAACAACTTAAGTGATGATTCATTCAGATATTGATGTGAAATTGTTATGATGTTAGAGACTAGATTACTGTAGTTGATAGAGATCGGGTTATTATGATGGTGATCTATTCGATGACAATGATCTTGTACTTCAGCGCTTATATGAGTTGGTAGAGATGTATATCGGCTATTGTTATATGCAGTACAGGCATATGAGATATCCATCAGTTCTAGATGAGACTGGATTTTGAGTATTACCTACTGTTATGGTATAAATCCATGTTATTGAAAGTTACTGGGAAAATATTGTTGGAATGTAACACTTTCATTGTTATATTGTTCTACCGTTTATACGGTAATACTGTTCATATTGTCATTGTCACATTGATATTGTTACTGTTACTGTATCGTCTCAGTAATCGAAATGACATGGATATTGATTGTTATAAATAATAATATAAATTGACAACTTACACTGTGATTGGGGGAAATTGATGGAGGAGACAGCGTCTGTATTTTGGGTGGACCTAGGATACAGGTTACGCAGCCGAGATACGGTTCCACTGCAGGGTTCCGGGGGATGACTGACATCCCGTATTGTTCATATTGTCATTATATTGACACATTGTTATTGTTATTGTTATTGACTACCTAGCGGTAGGACCTGGTTCAGCGCCAGGTGATTGGGCCGTGTTCCGGGTATGTACGGAACCCACCTAAAGTATGGACAAAGTCTCTTCCACTGATTTTAATAACTTAGGACGCTGATTGACACATGTAGTAGGCGTAGTATGGGATGCGTCTATTACAAGTGACAATTGGTGTTCGCTGACATAATAAATGAAAATGAACCGTTAATGTATCGTTACTGACTGAAATCACCTGACGGTGATAGACATATAACTATAACCATGACTGGATTGTATATCAACTAGTGACATGCTAGGTTACACATTGTATTGTACTCTGAATGGTTACCCTGCCTTATGACACATGACTGTATACATGATTGTAACCAGGACTAGACCTGTGACTAGACTTGGATACCAGCCTAGTGATATATGATAGGTTACCTATTGTGACATTGATTGCATATTTACAGTTGTCTTCTACCTGTATTCATATTGTTACTATATGTGTTACTGCTCAGATATTTATCTTGTTATTTGGTCTTTGCATCTGCAGTTGTTCTTGTCATTATATATGCACATTGTTTCTTCTGCACGAGTTCCTTCCCTTTACACACACACTCATTATGGTCGCGTTCTGACGACCCTGGGTTTGCACGTCCAGCTATTAGACGGTTGTTCTAATGTGCAGGTGTTCGATGAGTTGGTACACTTTGCGAGTTGGACACTGTCTCTCTCTTCATTCTGGTACCCTCATCCTTCATTCTTGTTAATCCATGACTCTATTTGTATTGCATTTAACTGCCATTTTCTTCCTGTCATTCATATTGCTATCATGTGTAGCTTTTATATGTCATATTGCAGTGATTTTCATGGTTTAGATTATAGCTTGTTCAGATTACAATTTAGGCTTAGCGCGTATACGTGGGGTTTTTCCCTTGCGTATATGCGTCGCCATAACGTCTCCGTATCTTTAGGATCGGGGCGTTACAACATCCATGTATAGCAATAATCCGTGTACTATATCTGGGTAATACTCGTACATGTTATAACAGTGGTCAGTGTAATCGTCTAATACCATGTCTATTGAACTACAGTATTCGTGTAATGTGGATACCAGTGCGTGAAGGTGTCTAGCATGCATGTCGAGTAACAGCGTCGTGTCACCGAGTATCGGTGAATCAGAATGACAATATAACGAGGAACGTGGGATCACAATATCTAGTGGTACATGTACATGTAGTACCGGTGTTTCGTGTGAGGCAGGTACCGATAATCGTACCGAATGGAGTATCAGACATCCTTATTTGTCCCAACGGTCAAATGTTATTCTAATCGAGCATGTTTACACTGTTATTCTATCAATGATAATTTATGAATCGGTATTTACAGTTTTATAGTAATTAACCAGTAATCATGTTTTATTTACATAAAGCAACCAAGTGCAAAAAATATACTTAAAAATACAATTTATAAAATAAAAACTCTCACAAACTGGTTATGAGGAGGTAGCTCTCTTTCCCACGATCGCAACGGATCCAGAATCGTTCAAATCCGAGTCCGGATGCTCCCGATATCGCCCAAAGACTAAATCAGAACAAAACGGGTTAAATATGTAAATGAAAATAATTCAAAATGCAATTAATAAAATGGAGCAGGGGGTTTTCTGAAAAATTACCTTAAATGAATTTGGATGCGGGTTTGGCTCATAACGGGTCGGGTCCAGATCCACAACCCAACCCAATAACTTAAGTTAACGGGTTTATGGGTTGGGTTTATATCCAACCTAACCCGATACAGCTAGTGGGTTCGGGTGTAACCCGAACCCACAAAGAAAGTCAGCGGCAGCAGCAACCTGCTGCTGCCGCGCCCCTTACGCGGGCCGGTCGGCCAGCTCCGCTGGCCGGCGGCGAAGGAGCCCCGCCGGCGGCAGATCTGGCCGCCGGCAACGTTGAGCAAGAGAGAGAGAGAGGAGAGAAACTCGAATTATATTCCAATGGAGAAGACGAATAAGAAGAGGAGCCAGAAAGAAAGAAACAGAGATCATAGACAATAACCCATAGGAATTTGACCAGGTGCTAGACCTAGCTTGCAGGTTAGATGCCAAAATAATGTCATAACCTCTCCCCTAAGTAAAAACAAGATGTCTCAAACTGGTTACGAAAACCCCAAAATAGATAAAGGGTAAATTTCAGACAACCCCTTTCAAACCTTATTGTGAGGGAGGGAGGGAGAGAGAGAGAGAGAGAGAGAGAGAGAGAGATTGAGAGAGGGTAAGTTTTAGAGAGAGAGATGGGGGAGGGAGATATTTAAAATAAAAGAGGAGAGAGATATGGCGGTTGGGTTAAGAGGCGGTGGAGAATTTTTGAGAAGGTTGGAGAAAGAGGAAGGGGAAAAAGAAAGAAAAGGAAAATGAGTTTTATATTATTTAATGAATATTATAATTGAGTCAAAAATTGACTAACCCCGAATGGTGACCAAAAATTACATAAAATAGAGAATATTATCCTAAGATATAATATGAAAATGGTTTGTAGAAACTCTATCCGGTTTGCAAACTAAAAATCCCGGAGTGTCTCGTCGATATCGGGCGACACCGGTTTGGCCGGATTTTTCATAAATTCAGAAAAATCCCCAAAAATACCCTAACGTAGATAACACGCTTCTAAGATGCATGGTGAAGGCGGATTCTCAAAATAAAATTCCATTTGTGAAATAAAAATCGTAAAGCCGGTTATCGGTATCGGTCGACACCGACTACGGAGATTTTCCAAACTAATCCAGAAAAATTCCAAAAAATCCTGAAAAATCTAAAATATTAGAAAATAATTTTTGAAACTATACTTGGCTCATTCGGACTACCACGGAGGTCAAATCAATATTATACGTCGTATCGTGTACCGATACTCTGATACGTACACCGGGGATCAGGGTGTTACATTTCTCCCCACCTTACAAAAAATTGCGTCCTCGCAATTTTCATTTAGGTGTGAGAACAATATTTTCAACCCCAAAACTGAAATGTTACGGGTCCACGACACTTCCGCTGCACACTCTGATATCTATAAGGTACTCGGGACGGAGAAGTAACCTAACACGAATGGATTGGATGAAAGAAGATACAAAGAAAGCGAGAAGAAAATCGGATATTCTGGGGGATAACTGGAAGGAAATCAGAGAACAGAGTCAAGGGATGAATTGTCAAGGTCATGGTATTCTTGTACTCGTTGCTGGAATCCCAAATTCAGAGACAGACAAGTGTGAATCTGAATTTGCTTGTACTGTTGGTAAGAGCCCGAGTATTGACCCAGGTGGTTACCCACACCAGGTGTGAACCTAGGCTCTGATACCACTGTGTAACGCCCCGATCCTAATGATACAGAGACGTTATGGCGACGTACATACGCGAGGTGAAAACACACTCACGCGTACGTTAAGCCTCAATACAGGAAATTACCTCTAGAGTTATAAGGGTTCCAGCCAGAAATAAGTACAAGAATACCTACAGAAAAAGGGTTAGGGATCATAACAGATAAGAAAACTGGGAAAAATACGAAACAGAAATAAAACACAACGATACCTATGAATAGTCTCGATCAAGAATCCCCTCTGTGACTCCACTGAACTAGCTGACCGGACGATAACTTGGATCCCCAATCTGGGCACGCAAACCCAGGGTCATCAGAAAGCGACCTAGTGAGTGATAAAATGAAGGAGACAGTAATATTTATAATAGTAGCACAAGCACGATACTAATATATAATACATAATGTGGGACTAGTGATACCATATAATAAGGATATAAGAAGCAATAGAATTATAAACATGTAAGCAGTGATTATATATAAATAGGTCATCTTTTATTACCATCACTATCTAGCCGGTTATTATCAGGTCATGTCTATAGTCGTATCCAGTTTATAGAATAAATGTTGTGGTCTAGTGGTGACGTGATAGAAGTGAACATGCAGGTGAGCATATACAATATGAACATGCAGGTGAGCATATGCAATATAATCACAATACTGTGTTGTGCATCTACAGAAGGATGTCTGCAAGATATACAGAAAACAGAATAGATGCAATGCAGAACATGCATAGTATGCCACCACAGAAAGAGTAACATGTACCGGGTAAAATAACAATGGGTGACATATAACATAATAGTGGATCAAGTATCAGGAACAGTAACAAGTACATTTATACAAGAGTATACAGGTATCTGACAAGTCATATTCTTTATACAATAGTAGCAATCAGTACTACCTGATATTTTAATCAATCTCTTCCAGTGTCCCATACCACTGACAGTTCATACTAGAGCCCGCACTCCAGTCGAACCCATCTGGACATGGCCTACGAGTACCATTATCCAAACGAGAGAGTGACCAAATAACAAGTGTTCCCGACGTCACTATTATGTCTACTGTTTTATTATGTTAATTGGAAACCAATGGTCGAGGAGTTCTTATCAGGTAGGTGTATCCCGTGCATACCCGGGATCACGGCCTTAAACAGACCCCTGGCTGCTGAGACCAAGGCCAGCTCGCTAGAGCTGTAACATGTAACGGAAATCTCAATGAGCTAAAACAATAACGGGATGCTCAGGAGTAACAGACGGTAGCCAGCACTACCCCATCCCCTGCAGTGGGATAAACAATGGATCCAGTACATCACCCGATAAGATCTAATCAACCGTCAAGTCTCTCCCATACCCAAGTTATCATTATGATCTGCTATATCAAGTATACAATGTAACAAGATACAAATAACAGTACATGATACGGGTAACATGATAACTGGACCTGAGCTCTGTTGATAGCATAGAACATTATAACGAGAAACGGGAACAATATAACGGGAAACGGGAACTATAGATGTGGGATTCCACATATTGCATATCAACAGCTCACATGTCCAGTAACGGGAAATCCATATCAGTAACAGGAAACAATTATATAACATGAATACGGTAACATGGAACATGGATTGCACGTGTAACAGGGATATGAAAACATGACTTGCACGTGTAACAGTGATATGTAAATATGGCATGCACGTGTAACAGTGATATGTAAACATGACATGCACGTGTAACAGTGATAAATAAACATGATATAACTGTACTAATAACATAAAATGTTGTTGTCCGTGCATTGGTCTATCCACGTACCAGTGGGACATCCATGTATAGCAATAATCCGTGTACTATATCTGGGTAATACTCGTACATGTTATAACAGTGGTCAGTGTAATCATCTAATACCATGTCTATTAAACTACAGTATTCGTGTAACGTGGATACCAGTGCGTGAAGGTGTCTAGCATGCATGTCGAGTAACAGCGTCGTGTCACCGAGTATCGGTGAATCAGAATGACAATATAACGAGGAACGTGGGATCACAATATCTAGTGGTACATGTACATGTAGTACCGGTGTTTCGTGTGAGGCAGGTACCGGTAATCATACCGAATGGAGTATCAGACATCCTTATTTGTCCCAATGGTCAAATGTTATTCTAATCGAGCATGTTTACACTGTTATTCTATCAATGACAATTTATGAATCGGTATTTACAGTTTTACAGTGATTAACCAGTAATCATGTTTTATTTACATAAAGCAACCAAGTGCAATAAATATACTTAAAAATATAATTTATAAAATAAAAACACTCACAAACTGATTATTAGGAGGTAGCTCTCTTTCTCACGATCGCAACGGATTCAGAATCGTCCAAATCCGAGTCCGGATGCTCCCGATATCGCCCAAAGACTAAATCAGAACAAAACGGGTTAAATATGTAAATGAAAATAATTCAAAATGCAATTAATAAAATGGAGCGGGGGGTTTTCTGAAAAATTACATTTAATGAATTTGGATGCGGGTTTGGCTCATAACGGGTCGGGTCCAAATCCACAACCCAACCCAATAACTTAAGTTAACGGGTTTTTGGGTTGAGTTTATATCCAACCTAACTCGATACAGCTAGTGGGTTCGGGTGTAACCCGAACCCACAAAGAAAGGCAGCGGCAGCAGCAACCTGCTGCTGCCGCGCCCCTTACGCGGGCCGGCCGGCCAGCTCCGCTGGCCGGCGGCGAACGAGCCCCGCCGGCGACGGTGAGCAAGAGAGAGAGAGGGAGAGAAACTCGAATTATATTCCAATGGAGAAGACGAATAAGAAGAGGAGCCAGAAAGAAAGAAACAGAGATCATAGACAATAACCCATAGGAATTTGACCAGGTGCTAGACCTAGCTTGCAGGTTAGATGCCAAAATAATGTCATAACCTCTCCCCTAAGTAAAAACAGGATGTCTTAAACTGGTTACGAAAACCCCAAAACAGATAAAGGGTAAATTTCAGACAACCCCTTTCAAACCTTTATGTGGGGGAGGGGAAGAGAGAGAGAGAGAAAATTGAGAGAGGGTAAGTTTTAGAGAGAGTTGGGGGGAGGGAGATATTTAAAATAAAAGAGGAGAGAGATATGGTGGTTGGGTTAAGAGGCGATGGAGAATTTTTGAGAAGGTTGGAGAAAGAGGAAGGGGAAAAAGAAAGAAAAGGAAAATGAGTTTTATATTATTTAATGAATATTATAATTGAGTCAAAAATTGACTAACCCCGAACGGTGACCAAAAATTACATAAAATAGAGAATATTATCCTAAGATATAATATTAAAACGGTTTGCAGAAACTCAATCCGGTTTGCAAAATAAAAATCCCGGAGTGTCTCGCCGATATCGGGCGATACCGGTTTGGCCGGATTTTTCATAAATTCAGAAAAATCCCCAAAAATACCCTAACGTAGATAACACGCCTCTAAGATGCATGGTGAAAGAGGATTCTCAAAATACAATTCTATTTGTGAAATAAAAATTGTAAAGCCGGTTATCGGTATCGGTCGACACCGACTACAGAGATTTTCCAAACTAATCCAGAAAAATTCCAGAAAATCCTGAAAAATCTAAAATATTAGAAAATAATTTTTGAAACTAAACTCGGCTCAATCGGACTACCATGGAGGTCAAATCAATATTATACGTCGTATCGTGTACCGATACTGTGATACGTACACCGGGGATCAGGGTGTTACATTTCTCCCCACCTTACAAAAAATTGCGTCCTCGCAATTTCCATTTAGGTGTGAGAACAATATTTCCAACCCCAAAGCTGAAATGTTACGGGTCCACGACACTTCCGTTGCGCACTCTGATATCTATAAGGTACTCGGGACGGAGAAGTAACCTAACACGAATGGATTGGATGCAAGAAGATGCAAAGAAAGCGAGAAGAAAATCGGATATTTTGGGGGACAACTGGAAGGAAATCAGAGAACAGAGTCAAGGGATGAATTGTCAAGGTCATGGTATTCCTGTACTCGTTACTGGAATCCTAAATTCAGAAACAGACAAGTGTGAATCTGAATTTGCTTGTAATGTTGGTAAGAGCCCGAGTATTGACCCAGGTGGTTACCCACACCAGGTGTGAACCTAGGCTCTGATACCACTGTGTAACGCCCCGATCCCAATGATACGGAGACGTTATGGCGACGTACATACGCGAGGTGAAAACACACTCACGCGTACGTTAACCCTCAGTACAGGAAATTACCTCTAGAGTTATAAGGGTTCCAGCCGGAAATAAGTACAAGAATACCTGCAGAAAAAGGGTTAGGGATTATAACAGATAGGAAAACTGAGAAAAATACGATAACAGAAATAAAACACAACGATACCTATGAATAGTCTCGATCAAGAATCCCCTCTGTGACTCCACTGAACTAGCTGACCGAACGATAACTCGGATCCCCAATCTGGGCACGCAAACCCAGGATCGTCAGAAAGCGACCTAGTGAGTAGTAAAATGATGGAGGCAGTAATATATATAATAGTAGTACAAGCACGATACTAATATATAATAAATAATGTGGGACTAGTGATACCATATAATAAGGATATAAGAAGCAATAGAATTATAAACATGTAAGCAGTGAAAATATATAAACATGTCATCTTTTATTACCATCACTATCTAGCCGGTTATTATCAGGTCATGTCTATAGTCGTATCCAGTTTATAGAATAAATGTTGTGGTCTAGTGGTGACGTGATAGAAGTGAACATGCTGGTAAGCATATACAATATGAACATGCAGGTGAGCATATGCAATATAATCACAATACTGTGTTGTGCATCTACAGAAGGATGTCTGCAAGGTATACAGAAAACAGAATAGATGCATTGCAGAACATGCATAGTATGCCACCACAGAAAGAGTAACATGTACCGGGTAAAATAACAATGGGTGACATATAACATAATAGTGGATCAAGTATCAGGAACAGTAACAAGTACATTTATACAAGAGTATAAAGGTATCTGACAAGTCATATTCTTTATACAATAGTAGCAATCAGTACTACCTGATATTTTAATCAATCTCTTCCAGTGTCCCATACCACTGACAGTTCATACTATAGCCCGCACTCCAATCGAACCCATCTGGACATGGCCTTTGAGTTCCATTATCCAAACGAGTGAGTGACCAAATAACAAGTGTTCCCGACGTCACTATTGTGTATACTATTTTATTATGTTAATTGGAAACCCATGGTCGAGGAGTTCTTATCGGGTAGGTGTATCCCGTGTATACCCGGGATCACGGCCTTAAACAGACCCCTGGCTGCTGAGACCAGGGCCAGCCCGCTAGAGCTATAACATGTAACGGGAATCTCAATGAGCTAAAACAATAACGGGATGCTCAGGAGTAACAGACGGTAGCCAGCACTACCCCGTCCCTTGCAGTGGGACAAACAATGGATCCAGTACATCACCCGATAAGATCTAATCAACCGTCAAGTCTCTCGCATACCTAAGTTATCATTATAATCTGCTATATCAAGTATACAATGTAACAAGATACAAATAACAGTACATGATACGGGTAACATGATAATTGGACCTGAGCTCTGTTGATAGCATAGAACATTATAACGGGAAACGGGAACAATATAACGGGAAACGGGAACAATAGATGTGGGATTCCACATATTGCATATCAACAGCTCACATGTCCAGTAACGGGAAATCCATATCAGTAACAGGAAACAATTATATAACATGAATACGGTAACATGGAACATGGATTGCACGTGTAACAGGGATATGAAAACATGACATGCACATGTAACAGTGATATGTAAACATGGCATGCACGTGTAACAGTGATATGTAAACATGACATGCACGTGTAACAGTGATAATTAAACATGACATAACTGTATTAATAACATAAAATGTTGTTGTCCGTGCATTGATCTATCCGTGTACCAGTGGGACATCCATGTATAGCAATAATCCATGTACTATATCTGGGTAATACTCGTACATGTTATAACAGTGGTCAATGTAATCATCTAATACCATGTCTATTGAACTACAGTATTCGTGTAATGTGGATACCAGTGCGCGAAGGTGTCTAGCATGCATGTCGAGTGACAGCGTCGTGTCACCGAGTATCGGTAAATCAGAATGACAATATAACGAGGAACGTGGGATCACAATATCTAGTGGTACATGTACATGTAGTACCGGTGTTTCGTGTGAGGCAGGTACCGGTAATCATACCGAATGGAGTATCAGACATCCTTATTTGTCCCAACGGTCAAATGTTATTCTAATCGAGCATGTTTACACTGTTATTCTATCAATGACAATTTATGAATCGGTATTTACAGTTTTACAGTGATTAACCAGTAATAATGTTTTATTTACATAAAGCAACCAAGTGCAATAAATATACTTAAAAAGACAATTTATAAAATAAAAATACTCACAAACTGGTTATGAGGAGGTAGCTCTCTTTCCCACGATCGCAACGTATCCAGAATCGTCTAAATCCGAGTCCGGATTCTTCCGATATCGCCCAAAGACTAAATCAGAACAAAACGGGTTAAATATGTAAATGAAAATAATTCAAAATGCAATTAATAAAATGGAGCAGGGGGTTTTCTGAAAAATTTCCTTTAATGAATTTGGATGCGGGTTTGGCTCATAACGGGTCGGGTCCAGATCCACAACCCAACCCAATAACTTAAGTTAACGGGTTTATGGGTTGGGTTTATATCCAACCTAACCCGATACAGCTAGTGGGTTCGGGTGTAACCCGAACCCACAAAGAAAGGCAGCGGCAGCAGCAACTTGCTGCTGCCGCGCCCCTTACGCGGGCCAGCCGGCCAGCTCCACTGGCTGGCGGCGAAGGAGCCCCGCCGGCGGCAGATCTGGCCGCCGGCGACGTTGAGCAAGAGAGAGAGGGAGAGAAACACGAATTATATTCCAATGGAGAAGACGAATAAGAAGAGGAGCCAGAAAGAAAGAAACAGAGATCATAGACAATAACCCATAGGAATTTGACCAGGTGCTAGACCTAGCTTGCAGGTTAGATGCCAAAATAATGTCATAACCTCTCCCTAAGTAAAAACAAGATGTCTCAAACTGGTTACGAAAACCCCAAAATAGATAAAGGGTAAATTTCAGACAACCCCTTTCAAACCTTATTATGGGGGAGGGGAAGAGAAAGTGAGAGAGAGAGAGAGAGAGAGAGACAGAATTGAGGGAGGGTAAGTTTTAGAGAGAGAGTTGGGGGGGAGGGAGATATTTAAAATAAAAGAGGAGATAGATATGGAGGTTGGGTTAAGAGGCGTTGGAGAATTTTTGAGAAGGTTGGAGAAAGAGGAAGGGGAAAAAGAAAGAAAAGGAAAATGAGTTTTATATTATTTAATGAATATTATAATTGAGTCAAAAATTGACTAATCCCGAACGGTGACCAAAAATTACATAAAATAGAGAATATTATCCTAAGACATAATATGAAAACGGTTTGCAGAAACTCTATCCAGTTTGCAAACTAAAAATCTCGGAGTGTCTCGCCGATATCAGGCGACACCGGTTTGGTCGGATTTTTCATAAATTCAGAAAAATCCCCAAAAATACCCTAACGTAGATAACACGCTTCTTAGATGCATGGTGAAAGTGGATTCTCAAAATACAATTCCATTTGTGAAATAAAAATCGTAAAGCCGGTTATCGGTATCGGTCGACACCGACTACGGAGATTTTCCAAACTAATCCAGAAAAATTCCAGAAAATCCTGAAAAATCTAAAATATTAGAAAATATTTTTTGAAACTAAACTCGGCTCAATCGGACTACCACAGAGGTCAAATCAATATTATACGTCCGCTGCGCACTCTGATATCTATAAGGTACTCGGGACGGAGAAGTAACCTAACACGAATGGATTGGATGCAAGAAGATACAAAGAAAGCGAGAAGAAAATCGGATATTCTGGGGAACAACTGAAAGGAAATCAGAGAACAGAGTCAAGGGATGAATTGTCAAGGTCATGTTATTCTTGTACTCGTTGCTGGAATCCCAAATTCAGACACAGACAAGTGTGAATCTGAATTTGCTTGTACTGTTGGTAAGAGCCCGAGTATTGACCCAGGTGGTTACCCACACCAGGTGTGAACCTAGGCTCTGATACCACTGTGTAACGCCCCGATCCCAATGATACGGAGACGTTATGGCGACGTACATACGCGAGGTGAAAACACACTCACGCGTACGTTAAGCCTCAGTACAGGAAATTACCTCTAGAGTTATAAGGGTTCCAGCCGGAAATAAGTACAAGAATACCTGCAGAAAAAGGGTTAGGGATCATAACAGATAGGAAAACTGGGAAAAATACGATAACAGAAATAAAACACAATGATACCTATGAATAGTCTCGATCAAGAATCCCCTCTGTGACTCCACTGAACTAGCTGACCGAACGATAACTCGGATCCCCAATTTGGGCACGCAAATCCAGGGTCATCAGAAAGCGACCTAGTGAGTGATAAAATGAAGAAGGCAGTAATATATATAATAGTAGTACAAGCACGATACTAATATATAATACATAATGTGGGACTAGTGATACCATATAATAAGGATATAAGAAGCAGTAGAATTATAAACATGTAAGCAGTGAAAATATATAAACAGGTCATCTTTTATTACCATCACTATCTAGCTGGTTATTATCAGGTCATGTCTATAGTCGTATCCAGTTTTTAGAATAAATGTTGTGGTCTAGTGGTGACGTGATAGAAGTGAACATGCAGGTGAGCATATACAATATGAACATGCAGGTGAGCATATGCAATATAATCACAATACTGTGTTGTACATCTACAGAAGGATGTCTGCAAGGTATGCAGAAAACCGAATAGATGCAATGTAGAACATGCATAGTATGCCACCACAGAAAGAGTAACATGTACCGGGTAAAATAACAATAGGTGACATATAACATAATAGTGGATCAAGTATCAGGAACAGTAACAAGTACATTTATACAAGAGTATACAGGTATCTGACAAGTCATATTCTTTATACAATAGTAGCAATCAGTACCACCTTATATTTTAATCAATCTCTTCTAGTGTCCCATGCCACTGACAGTTCATACTAGAGCCCGCACTCCAGTCGAACCAATCTGGACATGGCCTACGGGTACCATTATCCAAACGAGAGAGTGACCAAATAACAAGTGTTCCCAACGTCACTATTATGTATACTGTTTTATTATGTTAATTGGAAACCCATGGTCAAGGAGTTCTTATCGGGTAGGTGTATCCCGTGCATACCCGGGATCACGGCTTTAAACAGACCCCTGGTTGCTGAGACTAGGGCCAGCCCGCTAGAGTTGTAACATGTAACGGGAATCTCAATGAGCTAAAACAATAACGGGATGCTCATGAGTAACAGACGGTAGCCAGCACTACCCCGTCCCCTGCAGTGGGACAAACAATGGATCCAGTACATCACCCGATAAGATCTAATCAACCGTCAAGTCTCTCCCATACCCAAGTTATCATTATGATCTGCTATATCAAGTATACAATGTAACAAGATACAAATAACAGTACATGATACGGGTAACATGATAACTGAACCTGAGCTCTGTTGATAGCATAGAACAATATAACGGGAAACGGGAACAATATAATGGGAAACGGGAACAATAGATGTGGGATTCCACATATTGCATATCAACAGCTCACATGTCCAGTAACGGGAAATCCATATCAGTAACAGGAAACAATTATATAACATGAATACGGTAACATGGAACATGGATTGCACGTGTAACAGGGATATGAAAACATGACATGCACGTGTAACAGTGATATGTAAACATGGCATGCACGTGTAACAGTGATATGTAAACATGACATGCACGTGTAACAGTGATAAGTAAACATGATATAACTGTCCTAATAACATAAAATGTTGTTGTCCGTGCATTGGTCTATCCGTGTACCTGTGGGACATCCATGTATAGCAATAATCCATGTACTATATCTGGGTAATACTCGTACATGTTATAACAGTGGTCAGTGTAATCATCTAATACCATGTCTATTGAACTACCGTATTCGTGTAATGTGGATACCAGTGCGTGAAGGTGTCTAGCATGCATGTCGAGTAACAGCATCGTGTCACCGAGTATCGGTGAATCAGAATGACAATATAACGAGGAACGTGTGATCACAATATCTAGTGGTACATGTACATGTAGTACCGGTGTTTCATGTGAGGCAGGTACCGGTAATCATACCGAATGGAGTATCAGACATCCTTATTTGTCCCAACGGTCTAATGTTATTCTAATCGAGCATGTTTACACTTTTATTCTATCAATGACAATTTATGAATCGGTATTTACAGTTTTACATTGACTAACCAGTAATCATGTTTTATTTACATAACGCAACCACGTGCAATAAATATACTTAAAAATACAATTTATAAAATAAAAACTCTCACAAACTGGTTATGAGGAGGTAGCTCTCTTTCCCACGATCGCAACGGATCCAGAATCGTCCAAATCCGAGTCCGGATGCTCCCGATATCGCCCAAAGACTAAATCAGAACAAAACGGGTTAAATATGTAAATGAAAATAATTCAAAATGCAATTAATAAAATGGAGCAGGGGGTTTTCTGAAAAATTACCTTTAATGAATTTGGATGCGGGTTTGGCTCATAACGTGTCACGTCCCACTGATCAAAATAGAGTACATGACATGATCGGCAACCTGTACACGTCGGGTAGAACGTCCCAACGTATACACGTTATGCCTACTGTAGATCTGTACAAGTTTTCTTATATGGTAAAAACACTGCTGATATATATTACATGTAATAAGAGTACATAACACAGTCACTACAGTACCAAAAATACAGTACATCTGAGTCCATCAGCATAATTATACAATAACTGGAACAAAAAATAACTGTACAACGATAAAACATACTGAAAGCCAAAAAGAGACGTCCAGGTCACGAACTGTCCTATAGTCGCTCAGACAAACTGACCAGGTACTCCACGTCCTCCTCTGAGGGTGTAACTACGGACTCTATATCTGGGCAAGCAAACCCAGGGTCTCAGATGCGACCGAGCAAGTGTGCAAAGGAAAAAGAAATGAAACAAAGTAATGACAAGGTATAAACATGTACAGGAAATAAACAAGAACTCTAAATAGAGGACAACATGAATCACACTGGAATCAAGCATGAGCAATGAATGCATAAACATGTGCCATGAGACTTAACAATCGAGGAGATCTGGTCAGGTGGGTGTATCCCGTGCATACCCGGGACAACGGCCTTATCAGACCCCTGGCTGCTGAGACCAGGACCAGCCCGCTAGAGCTGTAACATGTAACGGGAACTCAATGAGCTAAAACAATAACGGAAAACGGGAGCTCATGAGTAACAGACGGTAGCCAGCACTACCCCGTCCCCTGCAGTGGGACGAAACAATGGATCCAGACATCCACCCGACAAGATCTAGTCAACCGTCAAGTCTCTCCCATACCCATGTGTTTGTATTACAATAAGGTGAATAGCCTGATAAGTTCCTATGATTGTTCCCTAGTAGTGTGTGTGAGTCTCGTGCAGCTAACAGGAGGCAATAACAAGAGCAATAGTAACAGGAATATCATGTAACGGGATAGTCAAATAACATGTAACGGGAATAAGTGACTAATGGGATAGTCAAATAACATGTAACGGGAACATGTAACGGGAATAAGTGACTAACGGGATAGTCAAATAACATGTAACGGGAATAAGTGACAAGACGTCACATGCGTAATAAACCACAATCATCATGAATATCCAATATGGGTAAGTCCAGATTTAACTTTACTACGAACTTCGTTAGGGATAGATAATTTATCAGGACAGTCCACTATATCGATAACCGAATATACCAATCAAATGATACGAAGCATATACATGATTTATTCTGAGAAAATAAGAACAATACAGGGAAACACTTGCCTGATATAAATAGTTCTCGCTGTCCTGATCGTAACGAGACCAAGAACGCGCGATTCTGACGTCAAATGACCAAGTTATCGTCCGACGCACGACTCAGGGTCTATTCTGTAAGATTTGACAGCGAGCAGGGGGTTAAATTAAATTTTGCAGGGTTATAAATGTAACCAGACGAATCTATGAGGGGCTATACTATAATTTACCTTTTAAGTAAACGGGTTGTGGGTCTGTGGGTCGCGGATCGGGTAAGCATCCAAACCCGTTATGGGTTTGTTTCTGCTGTGCACGCGTCCAAGAACAGTGGCCGCGACAGTGGCCAAAGGCTGCGACAGCGGCCAGCTGCTGGTCGCAGCGGAGGAGGCCGCGATGGCGCCCTGCTATGCGCGCGCTCTGGCGGCTGCCGGAGGTCCGGCGACGAGGCGAGAAGACCGGCCGGAGGTCGGTGGTAAGTGGAGAAGGTGGCGGTGTGGGGGCTACGCGGTGGGGGAGTGGTGGTGGTGTTGGAGATGCGCGCGTGGGGAACGGCGGACGTTGGGCGGCGGCGGTGGCGTGGAGGCGTTGGAGGTGGTGGCGCTGGGTGTGGGAGGCGGTCGAGCTGGTGTGGGCGGCGGCGTTGGGGCTGTGATGGGTTTGCGAGAGAGAGAGAGAGAGAGAGAGAGAGAGAGAGAGAGAGACTGTTAATAATAAAAAGGATTTTATTAGTTTATGGGATTTTAAAGATGGTGATGTCGGTTTAATTAGAAGCTCGTAGAAAATGAGAGAACAAATCCTAATGTCGGTTTAAAATTGAACAATGTGGAAAGTTGTAGAAAATTAGAGAAGGAAAGAAAAATCTTAATGTCGGTTAATGCACTCTCTGGAAACCTCCAGTCTTGAAACAGTGTAAAAGAGATGTAAATGAAATGGGATTAAGATTAATATATATATATATATATATATATATATATATATATATATATATATATATATATTTATGATATTTAATAATAGGGTCCGAATTTGACTAATGCCGAATCGTCCCCAAAAATTAGGAAAAATAGGGAATATTAGTCTAAGACGTAAGGAAAAATCGGATTATAAAAATGTAAACCGGTTTGTCAATTAAAAATCCCGATAGGATTCGTGAGACCGGGCGACACCCATTTGGCCCGATTTTGGACTAATTCCGAAAAATTGCCAAAAATACGTAAAGGTAGAAAATAATATTTTAAAGCTTATTACCAAAGTAGATTCTAGAAATTTTATCTTATTTGCAAATTAAAAATCGTTGAGTAAATCATCTGTTTTAGGTTAATTTCGATATTGGATATTTTCCAAAATAAAGTGGAAAATCAGTTTAGAAAATTTTAGAAAATCTAAACGGTGAGAAAAATATCAGTTGGACACTGAAACTAGTATGGTCGGTTTTTTTTTTTTTTTTGGATTGGTCAATTTCCTACGTATTTATATCGTATATGACGGTGACACGTATACTGACAGCGGAGGGTTACATAACGGGTCGGGTCCAGATCCACAACCCAACCCAATAACTTAAGTTAACGGGTTTATGGGTTGGGTTTATATCCAACCTAACCCGATACACCACAAAGAAAGGCAGCGGCAGCAGCAACTTGCTGCTGCCGCGCCCCTTACGCGGGCCGGCCGGCCAGCTCCGCTGGCCGGCGGCGAAGGAGCCCCGCTGGCGGCAGATCTGCCCGCCGGCGACGGTGAGCAAGAGAGAGAGAGAGGGAGAGAAACTCGAATTATATTCCAATGGAGAAGACGAATAAGAAGAGGAGCCAGAAAGAAAGAAACAGAGATCATAGACAATAACCCATAGGAATTTGACCAGGTGCTAGACCTAGCTTGCAGGTTAGATGCCAAAATAATGTCATAACCTCTCCCCTAAGTAAAAACAAGATGTCTCAAACTGGTTGTGAAAACCCCAAAACAGATAAAGGGTAAATTTCAGACAACCCCTTTCAAACCTTTATGTGGGGGAGGGGAAGAGAGAGAGAGAGAGAGGGAGAATTGAGAGAGGGTAAGTTTTAGAGAGAGAGTTGGGGGGAGGGAGATATTTAAAATAAAAGAGGAGAGAGATATGGCGGTTGGGTTAAGAGGCGGTGGAGAATTTTTGAGAAGGTTGGAGAAAGAGGAAGGGGTAAAAGAAAGAAAAGGAAAATGAGTTTTATATTATTTAATGAATATTATAATTGAGTCAAAAATTGACTAACCCCGAACGGTGATCAAAAATTACATAAAATAGAGAATATTATCTTGAGACATAATATGAAAACGGTTTGCAGAAACTCAATCCGGTTTGCAAACTAAAAATCCCGGAGTGTCTCGCCGATATCGGGCGACACCGGTTTGGCCGGATTTTTCATAAATTCAGAAAAATCCCCAAAAATACCCTAACGTAGATAACACGCTTCTAAGATGCATGGTGAAAGAGGATTCTCAAAATACTATTCTATTTGTGAAATAAAAATCGTAAAGCCGGTTATCGGTATCGGTCGACACCGACTACGGAGATTTTCCAAACTAATCCAGAAAAATTCCAGAAAATCCTGAAAAATCTAAAATATTAGAAAATAATTTTTGAAACTAAACTTGACTCAATCGGACTACCATGGAGGTCAAATCAATATTATACGTCGTATCGTGTATCGATACTGTGATACGTACACCGGGGATCAGGGTGTTACATTTCTCCCCACCTTACAAAAAATTGCGTCCTCGCAATTTCCATTTAGGTGTGAGAACAATATTTTCAACCCCAAAGCTGAAATGTTACGGGTCCACGACACTTCCGCTGCGCACTCTGATATCTATAAGGTACTCGGGACGGAGAAGTAACCTAACACGAATGGATTGGATGCAAGAAGATGCAAAGAAAGCGAGAAGAAAATCAGATATTCTGGGGGACAACTGGAAGGAAATCAGAGAACAGAGTCAAGGGATGAATTGTCAAGGTCATGGTATTCTTGTACTCGTTGTTGGAATCCCAAATTCAGAGACAGACAAGTGTGAATCTGAATTTGCTTGTACTGTTGGTAAGAGCCCGAGTATTGACCCAGGTAGTTACCCACACCAGGTGTGAACCTAGGCTCTGATACCACTGTGTAACGCCCCGATCCCAATGATACGGAGATGTTATGGCGACGTACATACGCGAGGTGAAAACACACTCACGCGTACGTTAACCCTCAGTACAGGAAATTACCTCTAGAGTTATAAGGGTTCCAACCAGAAATAAGTACAAGAATACCTGCAGAAAAAGGGTTAGGGATCATAACAGATAGGAAAACTGAGAAAAATACGATAACAGAAATAAAACACAACGATACCTATGAATAGTCTCGATCAAGAATCCCCTCTGTGACTCCACTGAACTAGCTGACCGAACGATAACTCGGATCCCCAATCTGGGCACGCAAACCCAGGGTCGTCAGAAAGCGACCTAGTGAGTGGTAAAATGAAGGAGGCAGTAATATACATAATAGTAGTACAAGCACGATACTAATATATAATACATAATGTGGGACTAGTGATACCATATAATAAGGATATAAGAAGCAGTAGAATTATAAACATGTAAGCAGTGAAAATATATAAACATGTCATCTTTTATTACCATCACTATCTAGCCGGTTATTATCAGGTCATGTCTATAGTCGTATCCAGTTTATAGAATAAATGTTGTGGTCTAGTGGTGACGTGATAGAAGTGAACATGCAGGTAAGCATATATAATATGAACATGCAGGTTAGCATATGCAATATAATCACAATACTGTGTTGTGCATCTACAGAAGGATGTCTGCAAGGTATACAGAAAACAGAATGGATGCAATGCAGAACATGCATAAGTATGCCACCACAGAAAGAGTAACATGTACCGGGTAAAATAACAATGGGTGACATATAACATAATAGTGGATCAAGTATCAGGAACAGTAACAAGTACATTTATACAAGAGTATACAGGTATCTGACAAGTCATATTCTTTATACAATAGTAGCAATCAGTACTACCTGATATTTTAATCAATCTCTTCTAGTGTCCTATACCACTGACAGTTCATACTGGAGCCCGCACTCCAGTCGAACCCATCTAGACATGGCCTACGGGTACCATTATCCAAACGAGAGAGTGACCAAATAACAAGTGTTCCCGACGTCACTATTGTGTATACTGTTTTATTATGTTAATTGGAAACCCATGGTCGAGGAGTTCTTATCGGGTAGGTGTATCCCGTGCATACCCGGGATCACGGCCTTAAACAGACCCCTGGCTGCTGAGACCAGGGCCAGCCCGCTAGAGCTGTAACATGTAACGGGAATCTCAATGAGCTAAAACAATAACGGGATGCTCATGAGTAATAGACGGTAGCCAGCACTACCCCGTCCCCTGCAGTGGGACAAACAATGGATCCAGTACATCACCCGATAAGATCTAATTAACCGTCAAGTCTCCCCATACCCAAGTTATCATTATGATCTGCTATATCAAGTATACAATGTAACAAGATACAAATAACAGTACATGATATGGGTAACATGATAACTGGACCTGAGTTCTGTTGATAGCATAGAACAATATAACGGGAAACGGGAACAATATAACGGGAACAATATAACGGGAAACGGGAACAATAGATGTGGGGTTCCACATATTGCATATCAACAGCTCACATGTCCAGTAACGGGAAATCCATATTAGTAACAGGAAACAATTATATAACATGAATACGGTAACATGGAACATGGATTGCACGTGTAACAGGGATATGAAAACATGACATGCATGTGTAACAGTGATATATAAACATGGCATGCACGTGTAACAGTGATATGTAAACATGACATGCACGTGTAACAGTGATAAGTAAACATGACATAACTGTACTAATAACATAAAATGTTGTTGTCCGTGCATTGGTCTATCCGTGTACCTGTGGGACATCCATGTATAGCAATAATCCGTGTACTATATCTGGGTAATACTCGTACATGTTATAACAGTGGTCAGTGTAATCATCTAATACCATGTCTATTGAACTACAGTATTCATGTAATGTGGATACCAGTGCGTGAAGGTATCTAGCATGCATGTCGAGTAACAGTGTCGTGTCACCGAGTATCGGTGAATCAGAATGACAATATAACGAGGAACGTGGGATCACAATATCTAGTGGTACATGTACATGTAGTACCGGTGTTTCGTGTGAGGCATGTACCGGTAATCATATCGAATGGAGTATCAGACATCCTTATTTGTCCCAATGGTCAAATGTTATTCTAATCGAGCATGTTTACACTGTTATTCTATCAATGACAATTTATGAATCGGTATTTACAGTTTTACAGTGATTAACCAGTAATCATGTTTTATTTACATAAAGCAACCAAGTGCAATAAATATACTTAAAAAGACAATTTATAAAATAAAAACACTCACAAACTGGTTATGAGGAGGTAGCTCTCTTTCCCACGATCGCAACGGATCCAGAATCGTCCAAATCCGAGTCCGGATTCTTCCGATATCGCCCAAAGACTAAATCAGAACAAAACGGGTTAAATATGTAAATGAAAATAATTCAAAATGCAATTAATAAAATGGAACAGGGGGTTTTCTGAAAAATTATCTTTAATGAATTTGAATGCGGGTTTGGCTCATGACGGGTCGGGTCCAGATCCACAACCTAACCCAATAACTTAGTTAACGGGTTTATGAGTTGGGTTTATATCCAACCTAACCCGATACAGCTAGTGGGTTCGGGTGTAACCCGAACCCACAAAGAAAGGCAGCGGCAGCAGCAACCTGCTGCTGCCGCGCCCTTTACGCGGGCCGGCCGGCCAGCTCCGCTGGCCGACGGCGAAGGAGCCCTGCCGGCGGCAGATCTGCCCGCCGGCGACGGTGAGCAAGAGAGAGAGAGGGAGAGGAACTCGAATTATATTCCAATGGAGAAGACGAATAAGAAGAGGAGCCAGAAAGAAAGAAACAGAGATCATAGACAATAACCCATAGGAATTTGACCAGGTGCTAGACCTAGCTTGCAGGTTAGATGCCAAAATAATGTCATAACCTCTCCCCTAAGTAAAAACAAGATGTCTCAAACTGGTTACGAAAACCCCAAAACAGATAAAGGGTAAATTTCTGACAACCCCTTTCAAACCTTATTGTGGGGAGGGGAAGAGAGAGTGAGAGAGAGAGGGTAAGTTTTAGAGAGAGAGAGAGTTGGGGGAGGGAGATATTTAAAATAAAAGAGGAGAGAGATATGGCGGTTGGGTTAAGAGGCGGTGGAGAATTTTTGAGAAGGTTGGAGAAAGAGGAAGGGGAAAAAGAAAGAAAAGGAAAATGAGTTTTATATTTTTTAATGAATATTATAATTGAGTTAAAAATTGACTAACCCCGAACGGTGACCAAAAATTACATAAAATAGAGAATATTATCCTGAGACATAATATGAAAATGGTTTGCAGAAACTCAATCCGGTTTGCAAACTAAAAATCCCGGAGTGTCTCACCGATATCGGGTGACACCGGTTTGGCCGGTTTTTTCATAAATTCAGAAAAATCCTCAAAAATTCCCTAACATAGATAACACGCTTCTAAGATGCATGATGAAAGCGGATTCTCAAAGTACAATTCTATTTGTGAAATAAAAATCGTAAAGCCGGTTATCGATATCGGTCGACACCGACTATGGAGATTTTTCAAACTAATCCAGAAAAATTTCAGAAAATCTTGAAAAATCTAAAATATTAGAAAATAATTTTTGAAACTAATCTCAGCTCAATCGGACTACCACGGAGGTCAAATCAATATTATACATCGTATCGTGTACCGATACTGTGATACGTACACCGGGGATCAGGGTGTTACAATAGTCATGGTGTCTAGTGTGAGGCGGGTACTGGTGATCATATCTAATCGAGTATTAGCTATCCCTATTTGTAAGGTCGGTCACCATCTTATGATATTGATTATTATTAACCGATATTTACAGTTGTTACAGGGATTAACCGGTCAACACGACGAGTGTGATAAGGCAACCAATCAAGATTACTAAACATGATCAAATATAATTTATAAAATAAAAACACTCACAAACTAGCCCTGGGAAGGTAGCTCTCTTTCCCACGATCGCAACGGATCCAGAATCGTCCGAATCGGAGTCCGGATGCTCCCGATATCGCCCGAAGACTAAATCATAACAAAAAGGGTAAATATATAAATAATAATAATTCAATTGCAATTACTGAAATGTAGCAGGGGGTTTTATGCAAATGTACCTTTATTGGGTTTCGGATGCGGGTTGGGCTCTTAACGGGTCGGGTCCAGATCCACCACTAGGGGTGCCACCGGATACGGATTATCCGCGGATATCCGCATCCGAATCCGCCTCCAATCCGGATACGAATATCATTTTTTCATATCTGTTAATATTCGTATCCGTATCCGTATCCGAAAGGTAGGTGCGGATATGGATATGGTAAAAGTAATATCTTATTTGTATCTGATTCGATATCCGAATGTTGCGTGATTCATAATGATATCGGTATGCAGAAGTCTATTCTTAAATGGAATAAGACATTAAATTTTGATATTTTGAGTTGGTGAAAAAGTAATAGTGCAAAGCGTTCGATTCTTGCAAGAGCACCACAAGATATTTTGAGTATTTCGACATCAACCATGGCATTCGAATCTGCATTTAGCAACAGAGGACGTGTAATCTATTGTTATAGAAGTCAAATGACAATGAATACGATGAATGTATTGATATGTACACAATAATATCATAGAATGTATCACATTTAATATTGTAGTAGATGATATAAAAAGTAATATAAGTATTTATGTATAATTTATCTTTAACCATATCCATTTTTAACATATCCGATTAGTATCCGCATCCGATCCGCTAATATCCGATTTATATCTGATATCCGATTTTAGCAGATATGGATATCATTTTTCTACATCCGCCAATATCCGTATCCGTATTCGTATCCGAAGGTTGGGTGCGGATATGGATATGGTAGAGGTAATATCCGATCCATATCCGATCCGATGGCACCCCTATCCACCACCCATACCCAAGACTTAAGTTAAATGGGTAACGGGTTATTGGGTTTCTGGGTTTACACCTTAACCCAATAATGGGTTAATGGGTTTGGGTTCTAACCCAAACCCACAAAGGGGGAAAAGAGGAGCAGCAGCAGCAACACCTTGCTGCTGCTGGGCTCTTGCGCAGCCAGCCGGCCAGCCAGCTGGCCGGCGGTGCCGGCCGGCCTGCCGGCGGCGATCCCGGCCGCCGGCGGTGGCTCAGGCTATGGCCTAGAGAGAGGGAGAGAGGAGGGAGAGGGAGAGAGAAAGGAAGTGAACAGGGCAGCTGTTGCTGACCTGTGCCTGGCCACGCGGCTGCGCGGCCATGGCAGCCGGCTGCGGCCGGCGGCGGCCGCCGCTAGGCCGCCGGCGGCGCGCTGGGCCCGCACAGAGAGGGGGAAAGAGAGAGAAAAAGAGAGAAGAGAAGGGGGCAGGGGCTGGCGTGGCCAGCCCCGCCGGCGGCGGCTCCGCTTGGTGCAGGCCGAGCGAGAGGGAAGAGAGAAAAAGTGATGAGAGAGAAAGAGAGAGGGGGAGTAAGTATTTGAGGAGAGGGAGAGGCGGTTGGGTTGAATGGCGATGGGGGGAAATTTCCTGAGAAAGGGAGAAGAAAAGGGAAAAGAAGGGAAAAGAAAAAGATTAAAAATAATATTTTAATATTATAATATTGGCCCAATATTTGACCAGCTCCGAACGGTGGCCAAAAATTACAAAAAATAGAGAATATTATCCTGAGATATAATATGAAGACGGTTTGAAGAAATTCAATCCTGTTTACAAATTAAAAATCCCGGAGTGTCTCGCCGATACCGGGCGACACCGGTTTCGCCCGATTTTTGATAAATTTTAAAAAAATCTACAAAAATACCTAAACATAGATAATACGATTCTATGACACATAGTGAAAGCAGGTTCTCAAAATATAACTCCGTTTGTGAAAAAAAAATCGTAAAGCCTATTATCGATATTGGTCGACACCGACTACGGAGATTTTCTAAAATAATCCAGAAAAATTTCAGAAAATCTTGAAAAATCTAAAATATTAGAAAATGATTTTTGAAACTAAAATTAGCTCAAACAGACTACCACGGAGGTCAAAGTAATTTTATACGTCGTATCGCGTACTGATACTGTGATACGTATATCAGAGAGCAGGGGGTTACATCTTTTAACACGGTAGACTAATTTTCTGAAGACTGCGACTATAATTGCAGTCCTCATAAAATGATCATAATATAGAGGACTGCGACTGTGATCGCAGTTCTCACAAAAATATTTTTTTTCTTCTGAGGACTGCGACTATGATCACAGTCCTCACAAAATGATCACAGTATAGAGGACTGCGACTGTAATCGCAGTTCTCACAAAAATGTCTTATTTCTGAGGACTGCGAGTCGCAGTCCTCACAAAATGATCACAATATAGAGGATTGCGACTCTGATCGTATTTCTTACAAAAATTCCTTATTTATGAGGACTACGATAATGATCTCAATCCTCACAAAATGATCGCAACCATATTTCTGAGGATTGCGATCATGATCACATTCCTTATGAAATGCACTATTTATGAGGACTGCGATCATGATCACATTCCTCACAAAAATATCATATTTTTGAGTCTTTATATAATTGAGACCATGATCGCAGTCCTCTTTATTAGGACTGCGACCATGATCACAGTATTTACAAAAATGTCCTATTTTTAAGTCTTTATGAGGATCACAAAAAACTCTATTTCTCAGCCAGTCTTCACAAAGGGCTGCGATCATGAGTCGCAATCTCATATCAGTATCGCCATCATCAGCAGACCATCATCCACTGATATTGGATGATCCCTAATGATTTACAGATCTAAACACAAATGAAACTCATTGCGAGCACGAACAAAATGAGATCTGTAAAAAGATCAATCCCGAAAAAAAAAATTCCAGGGGCTCCATGCCCGACCCCAGGAGGAGGTTTTCCCGCCCCCTTCCAACCCCTACGGTAACCTGACCGCATAGATGGATCCGTGAATTACTCTTCGTCGGAGTCAAGGTTAAGGGGAGAGCAACGTCAACATGAAAGGTAAAATAAGAAATGAAAATATATAAACAAGTGGTGATTGGAAGGAATCAATTTATGCTGATATGGATGAGGCTGTAGCGAATTAAATTATGACGCTGAGTTTTTTTTCTAATTATGAAGTAAAGTAGATAGTGAAATATTCCTTATTTTAATACATATTAATGAAAATTTATTTGACACACTAATCTAAGAAGACTCTGCTAATCTCTAATTTAATCCATTCTCAAATCGACCGTAGTACAAGAGGATCTAGATCTACCCCGTCTTAAAATCAAAAAATTTAATCAGGAAGGGAAATAAATTAGTAAAATTTTTTGCTCAACAAGAGGGGAAAAGATATTCAAATAGAGTTTTAAAACTAAATAAATTTAGGAAAATTTCGCTAAAGCCATCTACTTTACTTCATAATTAGAAAATAACTCAGCTTTATAATTTTATGCACTACAGCCTCATCTACACCAGCATAAATTGATTACTCCCAACCACCACTTCTTTATATATTTTCATTTCCTATTTTATCTTTCCCATTGCCCCAACTTGCTCTCCCTTCAACCCTAATCCCCAATGAAGAGTAATTCGCAGGTCGACTAATGTGCTCAGGTTGCGTGGTGGTTGGAAGGGGGCGGGAGGTCCTCCCGGTGTCTCAAGGTGTGTTTACTTGTGCTCGCGATGAGTTTTTTTTGAGTTTGTAATCGATGTGATATTCAGATGTGGAAAAAAAAAATGGAGATCATTCGATGCCGGTGAACGGGGGTCTGTTGGTGATGGCGATGTTGATATGAGGGCTGAAACTCGTGATCGCAGTCCCACGTGAGAACTGCGACCATAAGATTGCGATTATGCTCACAATCTTTTTATTAATTGAAAATTAGGACATTTTGTAAGGATTGCGTTCATTATCGCAATTCCAATATAAGATGAAATTTGTGTTTTTATGAGGAACATAATCGCAGTGCTAATAAAGACTAAAAAATAAGACATTTTTGTAATGATCGCGATCATCATCGCAATCCTATAAAGACTCAGAAACATTTCCTAATAATAAAGACTGCGATCATAGTCACAGTCCTATAAAGGCTAAAAATAAAGTTTTTTTGTGAGGACTGCGATCTATAAAGACTCAGAAACATGACATTTTTGTGAGAACTATGATCATAGTCACAGTCCTCAAAAATAGGGTACCAACAGTCCGCATTTTCGAAGCGGGCCACTTTTTTCGGAGCAATTGCTGCGGGACATTTGTGTCTGTTGCCTTCGAGGAACGCTTCTGCGTTTGACACATGAACGCACCTGATTGGTTTAAAAAAGAAGAAGATGAAGCGAATAAAATTATGAAGCTGAGTTTTTTTTTCTAATTACGATTTGACATATGAGACTGTAGCAAAATCCCCTATAAATTTAAACAAACAAACAAATAAAAAACAAAATAATTTGGTAATTGGGCTTACAAAAATTTAAGAAAAATGTAGCATAATTCCCATCTCGCATTTATAACCTGTCACAAGCAAATTGTCATTGCCTAGTTACATTTCGTAGATGGATGAGATTTCCTCTAATTTTGCCTTAAATATTCCTCATAAAATTAAAATAAATTCTTTCCTTCTGAAAGAATAAATCCACTCTCAAAATATAATCACATGTAGACAAATAAATACATTGACCATGATGATCCAAAATATGCATTAACACAGAGGATAGCTTCGGCACCTGGCACTTTGCCTACCATATCAATATTACATCAAAGTGGAAAACAAACAAAAAAGAGCACAACATATACATGATCTATGTTTGTTCAAAAGCTTTGCTGGCCTGAAAACGGTCAGATCATAGTATCAGGGCGAGAAGAACACAAGCCAGTCGATACTGGGACTGATCTTTCCTCGTGCGGATACCTGTGCTGTACCATGACAATGAGATCAAGAAAGCACACCCATCTTAGAACTTTGAGAAGAGAGGTGATCAGAATTCTGAACTGATGTAGAAGCTGAAGCAGTGAAATCGACTTACTGACCTTATGAGAAATCCGTTGATAGATATTTGGCAGTTGGCAGGCCAGAATGCTTTTATAAGGACATCCTAGAATACTTTTCCAAGCCCTGAACCAATAAAGTAAAAAATGAGATGCAAACTTAATAGCAACCCTGCTCTCAGAACTATTGAACTATTAACTGGAACAGAAATAGCTCCACCTTTCATAAACATAGGCAGAGTACATTAGAAATCAGAAAACCACATAGATAGACGAGCATCGGAACAACTCAGCTAAGCTTTTCGCTCAAAGCTTCTTTATTGCAAGGTATACATCAGTAACACTGCATAGTCAAGCCAGTATGTGAATGAAGCTCGGAGCCACATTAACAAACATGTCTCTTGCTTTAAACTTCAAGGTTTCAGTGCCGACTTGCTGGTATTTTAGGAGCACCAAGATGGAACTTAGATTGCAAGAGCCCTAGGTCTTAGATGTGAACAATTTGGTATGCAGGGAAAACGGAATGGATAGAAAAACATGAGTACAAAAAATATAATTCAAAGTAGAAGCAGAAAAAGGAGCCTTGGTGTTTCGTTACTGGTGATGGTGAAGTCACAAGTTCAAGGCTGACTGCTAGAGAAGTTTTCTCATTTACAGGGGGAGAGGCTAGGATTTCCTCGTTCAGATAATTGTGGTGTCATGCACATGTTAGTACGGTTGCATGCCTTCGAAAGAACTAAACAAACTACTGAGGAACCCTCCTGATAGGAGACCCAAGAGGCCAAGACTAACACATTGCAAAATCTGCCTGAAAAAAAAGACACAAAGTGACCTTGTTATATACCAGAGGCTAGCTATGTCAACTGAAAAAGAGAGTGGTTGTCCCAATATTACATCTGAGATTAAGAAACACACATTCTCTTATATAAAAAGATTGACAAGCCCATTAAAGTAGTGTATAATTGTATGAGAGTTGCATACCATATTTTCAGTAATTTTAACAAGACAACTGGGTTATCACCGCCTTCACACGCTGCTGATCCCACCGTTTGCAGATAAGCCTCGTCTTAAACCTGCCGCTGGTGACAAATAGAAGAATAAATAATAGCTTCTCAGCACGAGAATGAAGCACAACCATTTTGTATGGCATCTCTAAAGTATCTCTGGATGGTTAGTAGACATACTAAATGGAATAAACTGGGTACCAATTTTAGTAAACAAAGGGCCCAGAATCCTCAAGTAACTACAGATAATCAGAGCATGTATTCAAACCTATGTTCACATTTAAGAATATGAACAAGGATATAAATCAAAGGTGTGATGTGGTATTGCTTCTCCTTACGAACAAGCCTTTCTGAAAAAAAGGACTTATCCGAAAATGCTTTTTGTATAATTAAGATGTTTGGTTATTTTAAAATTTTAAGTTCTTATCAATTTAAATATTTAAAATAAATTTATTAGAGAAAAGATGGAAATGAATGCGTGAAAGAAAGTTTAGATAAAATTCCTAACCTATTAGCAAGAGAAATAGAGAGAAGAATTCATATTACCCAAAGACCATATGAGAGAGAATAAAAAAAAGAAAAGAGGAGATAAGGTTTTTGGCTTTTGTGGTTGAGAAGTCATATTTTCTAGCTTCTCTAAATAGTAGTTTTTTTATCTTGGTTTTTCCTAAAAGTTATTTTTTAAAGCGGTTACCACACATTTAATTTTGTTAAGACCACTTATTTGGGTGTGTGTGACATTGCTTCTCATAAGTTCTTTTACAACTTTTAAAGCAAATAAGTGTTTTTTTAAACAAAAATTAAATGTTTGGTAACCACTTTACAAAATGACTTCTAAGAAAAGCAAAAATCCAAAAACTGCTGCAAAGAGTTTTTGTAGTAAGAGATAAGAGGCAAAGAGAGGAAAGAAGGCTACAGAACTTCAAGTTTTGTGGACTGTTATTTATATTAGTCATTTTAGAGTTTGAAAATACTCTAGGATACAATCTAACCGTAGATCTAATCTAACGGTCCATAAAAAACTCCTACTTCTAGTTTAATACAATCACATAATTAAGAAACTCAAGAAGTATCACATCAGAATCTCAAAAATGCATATTTGTTTGATGAAATTGGATCGTCTGGATCATGAACAGAATATGTCTATGAGGATAATGTATCAAAAGAACGCTACATCAAAACCTTGCCCAGAAAAACCCAACGGGACAAAAACCAAGGTCGAAGGAAAAAGGGTGTACAGATACATACTTATCATCTTCAGGATGCAATATGATAACAAAACGTAAGGAATGACCACCCAATGAAGGTGCCTTGTTAAAACCTTGCCAGGTAACGAAAACCCAGCGGAAAAAAAATGCTCCTGATCTAAGAGAAAAAAAGTACACTAAAGGTCAAGTGAGTATGGCTCTGGATACTCCCCCTGAATTTAACATAACCCCCCTAAGAACTACATACTCGACAATTCAGATAACTTGCACAATCCAATATCTCGAACATGTTTCTGAAATATAGACTTCGATAGCAACTTGATGAATAGATCTGCTAGGTTGTTTTGAGATCGGATTTACTTGACTTCAATCTTCTGATACTCTTGTTGCTTGGATGAGAGAGAAAACTTAGGCACAATGTGCATGGTGTTATCTCCTTTGATGTATCCTTTCTTCATCTGATCGAAGCAAGCAACATTATCTTCATGGATAGTTGTCGGTGCATCATTGACAAAAGATAACCCACTACTACTTCGAATATACTCAATAATGAGCCTCAACCAAACACATTCACGAGTGACCTCGTGAAGGGCAATGAGCTCGTCATGATTCGAAGAAGTGGCAACTAAAGTCTGTTTCATAGACCTCCAAGATATCGTCGTGATCCCAATGGTAAAGACATAATCAATTTGGGAACATGCCTTGTGCAGGTCAAACATATAACCAACATTAGCATAACCTACAAGGCAAGCATCATTCCGGGGCTCATGGGGGGTGGGGTGTTTAAACCATTCTGAGATACATATTGATAGAATAAGCCCATATCTGAAGTACCTTTAAGGTAACAAAATATGCTTTTGATGCCATTCTAGTGGCAACATGTTAGCGCAAAGCTATATCTAGCTAACAAGTTTATAGCAAATGAGATGTCTGGTCTAGTATATTGAGCCAAGTACAATAAAGCGCCAATTGCACTCAGATATGAAACTTTGAGCTCCAATACCTCTTCCTCATCCTCCTTCAGATGGAATGGGTCTCATGTAGCATCTAGGTAGGATTTGCATATTAGTGACATATATTTACTTTTCTTGCTTCTAGTTAGATTTTATTCAAAGCAAAAAAATTAGTGTAAATTAGGAAATCTTGAAAGATAAGTCTTTCCCTAAAATTTCGTACAATTGGTACCAAGGAAGGGTACTCAAATGTGGTTCTGTAATTAAGGAACACCAAGTGTGAAAAATCTCCCACCTCAGTTGCGCCGACCTGGCCAATTGGATTAGTAAAATTGAGATTTGACTAACTCGACAATTTTAGAAAAAAATCAAAATTCAAAACTAAAAAAATAATTAGTTTGCTCTGCTTTTCATATTGCATTTAGGATACATTACATACGAACTTCAATGAATTTTCAACCCACCCTAGCTGACATCATAGCCAAGCTTAGTAACCTACTCCAAATCTCAGATAACATGAACAAAAATTTTAATAGGATCATAGATAGAAAAGTTGTGAACAAGCCTGATAGTACTATTCTTTCGATATTCACTCCAGTAGTAAAATAGTTTAATGGTGTCCCAAAGGAGTTCCAAGACAAACCACCACCAATATGTGACACCCAACCTGAGATTGAATATGATTCTGAAGAGTTTACATATCATTCAGGCATAGATTCTGATGAAGAACTAGATGATGACATCGTACAGTATAGTACCTTGATTTTCTCTGAAGTTACCACTATTACATAGCTTGTTGACGTCTTTCCTAAAGATGTGACACACAATGGCGTTAGTCCAACACATTTGACTCACTTACCTATTGTTAGCACTGTATTTTCACAAATAGGATAAAAAACTGTAGAGTCATTGTGGATAATAGAAGCTGTACCAATGCAGTATTTTCTGAGATATTCGAAAATGATGGATTAAAGTCGTTACCATATTCTTACCCATTTAAGGTACCATAGATCAAATCCACAATCATGAGGGTTTAACGATCATGTCTAGTCCTGATTGATTTCATCTCTACCTTTAGAGAACTATGTGGCATGTGTTAAAAACTGAGTCTAAGTTTCTTACTGCTTTTCAATTCCTAACAGATTGTCAAACTGATATCGTTCATGAGTCTGCATTATCATCTTTGGCATCACCTATACACGTGGAATCACATCACGGTTTACACAAGGAAGTCATGGATAAGATTGTTCAAAATAACACCAATTATGAGATCCGAATTGACATTAGGAAACTGTTTAAAACATTTAGTATTGGTGATCTTATTTTACTTGTTTGTAGTACTGATTCGTTTCAAATCTTGAAGAAACTAAATTGTCATGTTTATGATATAAATTTTGGTATCAGTTCTATTTTCAATATTGAAGATCTATTAGATTACAAAAGGTTTTGATTTTAACCCTACCAACTTCCTTATTGATGAGTCATCCCATGAGCCTATTTTTGAGAGACCCTTCATTTCACCAATTCCAAATATTACCTACTACAGTGGATCAAATTGATAAAATTTTGAATGATGAAATTATCATGACTTGTAAGTATTTGGTTCGATAGAAAGGAAGAACTCTGATCGATCCCAACAGACTGAAGCGAGATGAGATCACTTATATTACTGACAGAGTCGAGCTTTCTCTAACAAGGAGAGAATGACGCTAACAACGGAACGAAGAGATGACAAATCTTTCATCGTTGAAAAAGACACACCAACTCAACATAAATCCAGTAGTTTTACTAGTATTACAATTTTTAGTTTCTATTTGTTATATTTTTAATTTTTAATAATTTGATTTGCAGTAGGATTACTATTTTCCTATTTATGTATTTTTTCTTTTAAACTTTTGCTTGCTTTTAGGAGTTGGATTATGTAATCCAAATAGAAGTACAAGATATAATTTTTTTAGCCTATATAAAAGCCCATTGTATTCACTTTTTCAATGAACAGCGAAATTAATGAAAATTTGTTATTCTCTTTGGGGCTGTTTGGATTCAAGGAATCGGAGTGAAGTGAGGAAGTGGGGAAGTATAATTGGTCATTTCCCTATCTATCCAAACACCGAAAAAGGAAAATAAGAAAACCCCCATTTCCTTTTTTCATCTCTCTTTTACACAACCATTTTCTCACTTCCAGAGTGCTACAGTTAATTTTGTGGGCATGTAAATCTCATTTATAATAAGTTATAGCATAAAACAGTTAATTTTTTGGTCATGTAAATCTCACTTGCATTCTAATTACAATCTATTTTTTATTTTTCTTAATTAATTTTTATTTTAATATTATTTTGCGGTCAACTTTGTGGTCAACTTTTCCACTTCCACTTTTCATTACCATCCAAACACCAGAAACAACAAAACATTTTCCAAACCACACTTCCCAACAACCATCCAAACACCAGAAAACTTACTACTCATTTCCCTTTTTCCTAAAAGAAATAAATCTTACTTCCTACTTCCTCACTTCACACCAATTCCTTAAATCCAAACAGACCCTTTGTGAGTTGCCTATGGATTTTGAATCCTCTTCTAATAGTGGTAGGATGTTCTATTAAACCCAATTAGTGGTGGAATGCCCTAATTAGTTTATTATAATTCTATTTTTCCTCTCAATATCTCCACAACAAATTTTTTTCCTCTCTAAAAGTGTTACTGAATCCTTTTCTCTCGCCACATCTACTGCCGATCTCGACACCCATTGTTTCCCTTTTCCTTAACGCTAAAGCCGAGGCCATCAAAGCCTTCTCCACGCGATCAAAATCAGACAGAAAATAAATTCGCACGAGCAAAATTCAGCAACAATAAGCTTCCTTATTCGGGCCATATCTTACTCATTCGAAGTCCAAATCACGCACCATTTGAAGCACTGGATTAGTGACAGAAAGAGTTATAATACTGATGAATCTCAGATCAAGAAAACATAGAAAATCAGGTTTATTTCAAAGGTAATTCAAGAGGTACAATTTTAATTCATAAACCGTTTATTTACAAGTCAGATATAAACCTTACTTTCTTATCAAAAGTGATCTTCTATCCACTTTAAAATGCGAGTATGTGATTCTGTTTGCCTTGTAGTTGCAATAGCTTGTTTCTTGATAGTAGGATCTTTTACCTGCAATAACCATAGCTTCAATTAATCTTCTTTTATTTATATGAATTTAGTACTTGCATGTTAAATAAAATAGCTGATATTAATTGTTTTAAGCATTTCAACCAACGATTTTTCTTGTTGGTGAAGCGTATCTTTGAGTTATTTTATTTTTTGCTTCTGCCTCCAAATACGTTTCACATCACTTTCGCTCCGAGTAAGATAGTTACAACAACCACTCTCCTAGATCTCTGCTTACAAATAGTTACAACAAGAGACTTTCTTGATTTTCGCCTTCAGTTACTCAGCCTGACTTCCCCTGCGATCATAACATGTTGCGCAGTTATGGGTTGGGGAGGATTTTTGACATGCGATGTCAACAATCAAGTACCCACAATCGCACCAGTTATAACAATTTCGCACGTGAGAATCACAGTAATTACGCCAATCTCGTCATCGTTCCATCCACATCCAGGCCAATAACTCAGCACAAATAGATTTTCTCCTCGAACGAGAAAGGGGATGGGATCTAGAAGATTGTAACCATAGTAGAGCTCTGTAAAATTTACTATAACTTCTTGACAATAGTGAATTCTCTCTCCTTCCCATGGTTTTTTCCAACTTGAATTTCAACATAAAAATCTCCCATCTTTGCTCGCTTTCTGTATTGAAATCTTTATCGACTTTCGATAATTCAGATCCCCTCAACCCCCTGGTGCGAGATTGACCGTACAATCGATCGTATCGGAAAAATTCCCATCACACATCATTAGTAAGAGTTGATATTAAGTATAGTGTCAATTGCCTTTACTGATTCTAGAGGGACAGAAAATAGAGGTCTTCAGGGGAAATTGACAAATGTGAAAGACAGGAAATAGCCATGCCACATGAACTGTAAGGATGACATAAAAGACCGGAATGTTAAAAATATAATCAGTCCAAGTTAGAGTTTATGCGATTTCAAACTGAAATCCCTTAACAAAAGGGATACTGCTGATACTGGAGTTGGAGTTACTGTTGTGAATTGCTACAAGTTGTTGAAACTAGAGGACACACGGCCAAACTAAACATTTTTTGCATTTTATCATCAAGAACATTTTCTGTCACCCAATTACTTTGATGCATGCAACAGAGCTGTATAGAAGAGATATAGGTAAGGGTATTTTGGCGCTCTCTTTTCCAAAACCCATAATAGCAATTTGCTAAGGGTCTAATCTGATGAATATGTGTTTGTCTCAACCACGTGCTCATGCCCAGGGAACTTGGGGCCTAGCCAGGTCCAAGATTCTTACCGACTGTGGAGGAAAATTCTCAGGAAATTTCTCCACACCATGAATTATAAACGGGTAGACAGATGAAAGCAATTGCAAACACCAAGCACTTTACGTGCAAAACCTGAAAGGAAAAAATCACGGGAAAAAGAGAGAATTCACTATAATTTCAGAGGGTTACAATTAATTCTATAGAGTGATGTTACGATTACAATCTTTGGGGTTTGATGTAGTAATCTGAAGTCAACCTCCTTCTTGATGGAGATGTAGGTGTATTTATACTCGCCTAAGCTGTCATTATGCGTGCGGATATTTTGGACCTACATAACTGCATGATTTGTACGTTATAATTTTCTTGTAACTGTCCAGATCACGCCACTTGATTGTAAGGCACGCTATGCAGAGATATCATCCATTATCCATAATAACCCGTATTGATATAGAGGCGTTATAACATTTAGAACGTGGGATGATCTGACGGTATAGCTGGATCTGCAAATCACGGGGATCGTACTGTCCAGCTGTAAACAGCGCAGGAGTAGCAGGCTTCGGAAGGTCTTCGTGTTGGAGCCTTGAGTGGCTCCGGGAAGGATCCTTTCATCGATTATTGGCGTCCCAAAGAGTCGCACAGCTCCGATTGAGTAGTGAATCCGAATGAGTGATGTCTGATCAAATGTGGATTTGGGAAGAGGCTCGGGGTTTTCTTCTTGGGTCTATATGCCCGAGGCTTTCCTCTCGGGCCTATGTTAGACTTGTATGTGAGCTAGACCAGCTGGCAGAGAAGCGAAACCTCTAGGTATCTAGACACATGTCGTGATCTTGATGAGGGTCAAAATCTGACCACTACACTGACTAAAGAGACAACCTACTATTAACTGATTATTTAGACCATAAAATGTAAACCATCCAATACACAGAAACTAGATGATATATATCTAATTCTTTGCCGAACCAAATGATGCATGCTAGGCGTCCGTGAATAAAAATAGCTATAGTTCAGTCTTTACAGGAAAATTTAACTAAAGGTTGAAGTATTGTCCAATACCAATATTTTGACCCACCATCGGTACGACCCAATATAACCGAAATGATACTCGATAGTGCCGATATGACGAGACAAGACAACCAATAAATGGCCAATATTTCTGATCTGATATCAAAATCTTACGACTGATACCGATATCTAGATTTCAAACCATGATTTAATTGTTATAAGGGAAAAGTTATTGTTGAAGTAGAAGATGAGTCTATAAGGTTAGGGGAAAAAAACTAGAAGTTGAATAGCTTGTCAATTCCATTAATTTTCTATCACTGTTCACAATAAGAAGAAAAAATGGCAGGCACCAGAAGAATAAAGGAATAAATTCTTATCGGTCATTTTAAGCATAAAGATAAAAACAAGAATTTGAAATGAACAGATAATAATAGTAAGTGATGAGTTACATCTCAACTAAATTTGAAGAAAAGTGTTGGGATTCAGTGCCTAAGTCCACCTAAAAGTTAAAGAGAAATATGATAATAGGCAAAGAAGTGCTGATGCGGACATCTGACGACACCAGATACGTCACGAGTTATTCGTTTTGCTAATCAGAGTCTGTATTTTTTTTATTTGAGTCGAGTATGTTTCTTCTTTGTTTTAAACTTGTATTTCTCTTTTTAGTCCCCACATCAACTATGTGGAGAGCAGTCAAAGTCTGTAAGCCTATTTAAGGCATGGTATTGTACTGAAAAGGGGAATGAAGATTTATTAATAAAAAAATTGTGATATTTTCTCAATGAAAATTTCTTATTTAAATTAGAGTGTGAATCCCAATTTTATGGATTCCTGAGTGTGAAACTTTGAACCGATTATCTCTCAAATCTTACCCAATCTCTCAAAATTCTATCTCCCAAATCTTATCCCTAATCTAAAATTACCCCACTTCTCAACTCTTATCTTCTCTGAATTCCTTATCCGATCAACGAAGAAAAAAAATACGAAGAAAATTAGTTTACAAAGGGCCTGTTTGTTTCGTTGCAAAACGTCGCAAGTCGTAAGTCGTAAAATGAGAATGAAAAAGTGAACTGTAGCAGAGAAAATATATTGTGTTTTACGGTGTTTGGTTGATAAAGTGAAGTATAAATGGAAAAGTATATTGTGTTTTACGGTGTTTGGTTGGTAAAGTGAAAGTGTAAATGATAAAGTATATTGTGTTTTACGGTGTTTGGTTGGTAATGTAAAAGTGTAAGTGAAAAATTTAACCACAAAATTAACTGTAGCAGTGATTTAAATATTATAAATACCATTAAATTAAATTTACTATTGCAAATTAAATTGTATTAATAAATTTGAGATAAAAAATTAATAATCTTAATATTTTATTTATAACAATAATATTAATAAAATATTAGTATAAATAGTAAAATATTATTAAAATATTAACTAAATAAATAATATAAAATTTTAAGAAAATCAAAAGAAAGAATACTAATAAAATATAAATATTAAAAAATCTTACAACAATAATAAAATATAGTTATAATATTATAATATTAAAAATACTTAAAAATTATTATAATATAAATTTTATTATAATATTATTGTAATATTATAGAAATATAAAATTAATAAAGTAAAATATAATTATAATTTAATAATAAATTATCATTATAGTATTATTATACTGAATTATTATTACAATATTAACATAATAAAATATTAATATAATAATAAAATATATTATGATATTAATAAGGTAATTTTTTTATATTAAAAATAAATAATTAAATATATAGTACTTTTATATTAAAGTATAATATTGTTATATTAATAAAATATTAACTCTAAATAAAATAATAAAAAATGGAATAAGTATTAATAAATTAATAAAGTATTAAATAAAATATTAAATAAAAATATTAAATAAAAATAGTAAAATATTAAATATTAAAACAATGTTAAAAACAATAAAAATGAGAGATTAAAAATATAAAATAATTAAATAATTAAATAAGAAATTGAACACTATTTAAAATATTAAATATTTAATAATATTAAATTATATATTGATTATCAAGTAACTGTTTTGAACTGTAAGTATACTACAAGTGAGAGTTACATGACCACAAAATTAACTGTAGCAACTGTAAGTGAGAAAATATGAGTGTAAAAATGAGATTTACATGACCACAAATTTAACTGTAACAACTGCAAGTGAGAAAAGAAGAGTTGCATTTTGCAACTTATTTTTCAGCGAAACAAACAACGGGAAATGGAAAAGAAGTTTTACGATTTACGTTTTGCGGCGTTTTGCGGCGAAACAAACACCCCAAAATCTCAACTTTTTCTATCTCCTTCCCTTCTCATCTGACCTTCTCTTCTTCTCTACGTTATTTTTCCCCTGCAACCACAGAACCCCAAATGAACCCAACCCTCTTCTCTCTCACCTGCAATCAAACACCCAACAGCAACAACCAAGTGAACCCAACCCTCTTCTCTCTCACCTACAATCAAACACCCAACACCAACAACAACCAAGTACCCAAGGCCTGCACTCGAGCCTCACCCCTTCTGCCGCAACTCCATCTTCTTCTTCCTCGTGTTCGCCAAAGAACCTACGGACACGCCAGGTTGTTCCCTCACCTCAGAACGCCGTCAGCACCATCATCCTCCGCCACCTTACGCAACCTCTGCATCACCGTCAACAGTTCCACCACCTTCGTCGTCGTCTTCTACTGATGTTGCAACCCAACTAGACTGCAACTCCGACGATCTCGTTCTGCCTCCACTCACGCCCTGCATGCTCTATCCCCGTTGTACCATCTCGTCGTGCCGTTAGCACATCCAGGACCTCCTCCCCGGCTCCACTTCTCCTCCTCTCCCTGGTCCCACTCGACCACGAGGCCGAGCCAAACACCCTACGTGAGTTTTGCGTACACAGCTCATGCCCGCATCTTCTCTACGTGTTTCCCGCACGTGTTCTGCGGAATCAAAGGTCGTGCTCTGCTTCTCATTAGCACCTGTGACAACACAACTACATCAGTAAAATCATCAAATAGAAAAATTAGCAAGAACTACAAGAAAGCCATCAATATAACAACAACAGAAGCACGTTAGTGGCAGTTACATTATCAGTTCAGTCAAGATCAAGATTAGCAAATAGTAAATCAATACCAGATCACAAGGAGTCGAATACCCGAGACCAGAACCTCTCGGTAGGTAATCTTCTACTTTCAGCAATCAGATATTAGTTGGCCCCATGAATTTTGATCTCTGAACTAGTATCATGCTTTCCTACTATCTATTATAAATGTGAGTGTATAATTTTGTTTCATGCTTGTTATCTATTGGTCTTGATATTGCCAATAGGACTGTTCATACTAACTGAGTATTGTATTGAATTTATCAGGACTTGGTTATCTAAACTACAATTGCAAACATTGTTAAATCTATCTGGTGGCATTGCTAGTTCTAAATAATTTCCTGCCGAAGATCGTAAGTTTTGGTGAAACGTTGCGAATTCAAGTCTATCACTGATATACCACACCATAGGGTCTTTTGTTTCACATCAGTTTGATATTAGAGCATGGTTTAAGTAGGAAAACTTCTACATCATACGATTGTTAAGAATTTCAGATTTTTCTTTGCATAAAATTATTTTTAAAATAAAATAAATTTTTTTTGCATCCAGTAACTCTCATCCCACCCCTATGAATTCCCAGCTTGCCACGACACTTGCCGCCACAAGTGCCTAACTTGATAACCTGATCCAAACGACGGAGTCCTCTAATCAAATCCTAGATAGGATAATCACTAAAGTCCAGAAGAAGTCTGACAACACCAATTTTCCAGTGAATTCATACACCTCAAATGAACTAATTCAAATCGTCGTGACCAATGACCAATTAAAGGAAGGTATTCCGGTGATTAGACTCGACCCTAAAAGAATCAAGCCTGAAATCCTACTCTCCTAGTAGTCATGCCTGTGATAAAAGAGTCTAGCGACAGAGATTACTCCAAGCTTAGTCCCACGATTAAGTGTTACATGTGTCAAGGCTATGGGTATGTTGATGCCAACTGCCCAACTCTAGTCAAAGTCACTCGAGTTAGGGAACCACCTGTAATAAATTCAGAGCCCTTCCTCCTTTACTACCGACACCACCTTCTCCACTTCCTTTACAGTCAATTCTTACTGTCATTGTCTGCTATGGTCATCAACATCTTCCTCTTCTATTGCCGACACCTACCCCTATGATCACGGAGCATGTCATGTCCTATCTGAAGAGCCTAGTTGCCTGGTGGAAGAATCAGAAGACTTAAACCTTGACGAAAAGATTACAGGTGTTAACCTTGAGGAGTCCAATACTTCAAGTCCTCTTGAAGTCGTTCTAGACATTACGGAGTTTACTAATATCTCTCATAAAGACAATGCTCTGAATCTCCCCGAAGTCAACCCTATCGTCAAGGAATCTATCTCTGTCTTTTCTGAAGGCCTCCCGGATAAGCTATTACTGACGCATGATATCCAACACGCTATTGAGTTATTCACAGGAGCTAATCTTCCCGACTTCCCACACTCTAGGTTGGATCCTACCAAGCAAATTGAACTTAAAAGGCAAGTTGATGAGTTGTCACTAGAGGTCAACCAATCGTGCCTTGTCCCAATAAACATCTACTTTTATGAGGACAAATTTTGAAACTATATAGTGACAAAAGATATTGGTCAGATCAGGGATATTTCCATCTAGGGTCGATCTACATTTGAAGACTTAATGGATGCCATTATGGGAGAACCTCACAGTCTGCAGAGTATCAATTTTTTCTCCCTTACGGCTAAACAAAATGATATTTTCACTCGGAATTTACCTGTTAAAATATCTCTTGTCATCATTAACAAAGTAATAGTTAAACTATCACATATATTTATGCTGGTATGCCTAATCATCCCTTTTGATAGAGGTCATGAGTATTGTTAACGCACTGAACCAAGTGCCTAAATTTTTTTCCATCCAATAGGGAATCAAGTTACTCTTTTGCATATGTAGGCACTAAAATGAGATCCCCGCTACCGTTCATTGTAGAGTATTCTGAATCTGCATATTTAAGTCTGCATCACATTCTCATACACGTGCACGGTCTACACACGAAAAATCAGTGATATATTTGAACAATGCAACGCTAACTGTAATTTATGAACTTGTATCAGAAAGTTATTTAAAACTTTTAGTATTGACAACTTAAGATGGTTCGGATTCGTCCGAAACGGTTTTCCCCGGGAACTGTTAATGTTTACATGCTGTAGTGTTGGATTTTTGAAATCTTGTAGAATTCAAATTACAATATTCATGTTATTATCTTTTAAAGATTTTGAAATTAGTCCTATTTTCAATGTTGGATATTCAGTGAATTACAAGTGTTTGATTTTAGCCCAAACGACCCACTGGATATAAGCCTTTCTTGAGCTAATTTTTTGAAAGTCCTCACATTGAGTCCATTCTCAGATATCCCAATACAGCAGTGAAATGTGATAAAATTTTAGATGATTAAATTATCTGATGTACTCTAATGATATTTGATTATTTGAAATAAATATTACTTATTGAGTGGTGAATTACAACAAGTAGATCCAGCTGTGTTTAAGCGTTCCGGGAGCTTTCTACACGAAACTCTACAGAGTCGAGTTTTCTCTCACCTGGGGAGAATGATGCGGACATCCGACGACACCAGATGCGTCACGAGTTATTCGTTTTGTTGATCAGAGTCTGTATTTTTTTATTTTGAGTCGAGTATGTTTCTTCTTTGTTTTAGATTTGTATTTCTCTTTTTTAGTCCCACATCGACTATGTAGAGAGCAGTCAAAGTCTGTAAGCCTATTTAAGACATAATATTATACTGAAAAGGGGAATGAAGATTTATCAATAAAAAATTGTGATATTTTCTTAATGAAAATTTCTTATTTAAATTGGAGTGTGAATCCCAATTTTATGGATTCCTGAGTGTGAAACTTTGAACCGATTATCTCTCAAATCTTACCCAATCTCTCAAAATTCTATCTCCCAAATCTTATCCCTAATCTAAAATTACCCCATTTCTCGATTCTTATCTTCTCTGAATTCCTTATCCAATCAACAAAAAAAATACGAAGAAAATTAGTTTACAAAATCTCAACTTTTTCTATCTCCTTCCCTTCTCATGTGACCTTCTCTTCTTCTCTTCGTTATTTTTTCCCTGCAACCACAGAACCCCAAATGAACCCAACTGTCTTCTCTCTCACCTGCAACCAAATACCCAACACTAACAGCAGCCAAGTGAACCCAACCCTCTTCTCTTCCACCTGTAATCAAACACCCAACACCAACAGCAGCCAAGTACCCAAGGCCTGCACTAGAACCCCATCCCTTCTGCTGCAACTCCATCTTCTTCTTCCTCGTGTTCGCCAAAGAACCCACTGACAGGCTAGGTTGCTCCCTCACCTCAGAACGCCGCTAGCACCATCATCCTCCGCCACCTTACGCAACCTCTGCATCACCGTCAACAGTCCCACCACCTTCGTCGTCATCTTCTACTGATGTTGCAACCCAATTCGACTGCAACTCCGACGATCTCGTTCTGCCTTCACTCATGCCCTGCATGCTCTATCCCCGTTGTACCATCTCGTAGTGCCGCTAGCACGTCCAGGACCTCCTCCCCGGCTCCTCCACTTCTCCTCTCCCTGGTCCCACTCGACCACGAGGCCGAGCCAAACACCCTACGCGAGCCTTGCGTACACAGCTCCTGCCCGAATCTTCTTGATGTGTTTCCCGCACGTGTTCTGCAGAATCAACGGCCGTGCTCTACTTGTCTTTAACACCTGTGACAACACAACTACATCAGTAAGGTCATCAAATGGAAAAATCAGCAAGAACTACAAGAAAGTCATCAATATAACAACAACAGAAGCACGTTAGTGGCAGTTATATTATCAGTTCAGTCAAGATCAACAAACAGTAAATCAATACCAGATCACAAGGAGTCGAATACCCGAGACCAGAACCTCTCGGTAGGTAATCTTCTACTTTCAGCAATCAGATATTAGTGGCCCCATGAATTTTGATCCCTGAACTAGTATCATGCTTTCCTGCTGTCTATTATAAATGCGAGTGTGTAATTTTGTTTCATGCTTGTTATCTATTGGTCTTGATATTGCCAATAAGACTGTTCATACTAACTGAGTATTGTATTAAATTTATCAAGACTTAGTTATCTAAACTACAATTGCAAACATTATTAAATCTCTCTGGTGGCATTGCTAGTTCTAAATAATTTCCTGTCGAAGATCGTAAGTTTTGGTGAAACGTTGCGAATTCAAGTCTATCACTGATATACCACACCATAGGGTCTTTTGTTTCACATCAAGTGCTTAATCCCACATGAAATGAAATAAAAGATGGTTAAGTAACCAAATACGATTAGATCTAAAACTCTAACAAGAGTTTCCCTTCTAGGTCACATGAATTCTAAGCATATGTAAAGCTTCCATCGAATTAGTGGGTTCAAAGTTAAAACAAATCAAGCCCTATGTATTGAGCCTTATTTGTGGATGCATAACACTACTACAACAGAATGGTGAAAATTTGTTGGTAAGCCCAGAGTTAAGATTTGATCGAGTTAATAAACCGAAAAAAGCAAGGGGTGCTATGGATGAAAACTCAAGTCGAGGTACTCGAGCATAGGATTGACTCAAGGCTATATAGCATGGACACTTCTACAATGGGACCATACCCATGTTGGACACAAACACTTCCTCAACACTCCTCGGACAGTTTCAAATAATGTCCTGAATATATATTATATTTTTTACGTTAAGACACTTCTTGCAGACTTCTTTGACATATGTTCTATGTCCTCATGCACTTCTTTGTCCCATTATACATTTGTGATATTTATTTACCTTCATGTATATATCAGAGAGTATAGTGGGAAAACACAGTCAAAATATTAATTTGCATGAAACAATTATAAGTTCATATATGTTCATATATGTTTAAGAACCGGATTAAACTACAATATAAAAAGTTAAAAAGCTAAGGCCTATTTCTTATACTGTCATAAAAACGTATGATAGGTTAAAATTTTAGAATATGATTATCATTATATTATTTAATGTCTGGACTTTTGGATCCAGACATGTCTAAGTATGTATGTGCAAACATATATGCACTCCCTGTGTTCTACTTTTAAGAAATTGCCATGTCAAGTGTATGTATTGTAAGTGTGTCCCATGTTCGTGTCCATGCTTCTTAGGCTCCGGGTCAAAATGATAAACTGGAACTGAAGGGGATAGTAAGGCTCAGATGAAGTCGAGATACTGGAGCCAAATTGAGATTTAAATTATGGCAATTGGATATGAACCAAGGTGGAGATTGTTCAAATTTAGTGCGGCTAATTCACTTGAGTGTTTAAAGGGGAATATGACAAGGGCAAAGAGTTTAGTCCCATGTGGAATAAAGAAAAGATGGTTAAGTGTTCAAATATCCAACATGGTTTTCCTGTTTTTGGGTCTTATGAATTTTCATCAAATTAGTACCATATTATAACAAAAGTAATGGCATAGAAGAGAATGATTGACACTGAGAGTGGCAAAAAGGATTAGATGTTATAGGTATCTATAATAGAAAAGTGAGGAAAGGGAAAAGAAATTCCATGGAAGTAGTTTCTCTATCTTGTTCAGCACGAGTGAAGCAAAAGAGCAAACGCGTGCCCAGTACACACACACACAAGAAAAATATGAAGCATAAATTGTTAACAAGGGATGACGAACACGAAGATGTTATTAATAAGCAAACAAAATCATCACCCAACTAATGCACACATATAGTCACATATGAAACGCTTCTTTCTAAATTGAAAGCCCTTGACTGTCAAATACTCAATGCAAACAGAAGATATGATGTATAGATTGGTCGTTGATATGCAAGGTTTACACACATGAATATATCCAGAACTAGAGTATTTTTAGTCATGCTTACAGTGGTGGGTTAGAAATGACGCAGGCAAGGATCAGACCACACAGAACGGTAGAGGAAAAAAGAAAGAAAGAAAGAAAAGAAGAGAGAAAAAAGAAGAAAAGAAGAAAGGACAGAAACGAAAAACTGTGTCATAAGAGAGAACCTGACGCCCACACCTTGGGTAGTTTTGATCCTCCAATAATCATTTACCTTTTCCCTCAATAACTTATATCCCAATATGACTGAACTTGATTTTAATCGGTCCATCATAAGTGCTACAGTTTTGTTACTGATCATTTTGACAGACGGAATGCAATGTGAAAACCACAGCAACTCTTTTCTTTTAAAAGTCTTATACAACCCAAAATCTTCATGCAAATGCCTCCTGAAAATGTCTTCATGACCCTGTACTCTAACCAAGGCTGCAACAGTTACACCGGCTTCTTCCGTAAAATCAGACATAACTTCTACCAGCTTGTAGTGGAAATTGTTCTTCATATCAGAATAAGTCCAATGAAGATTCCAATGCTTGTAAATAGCCCAGACCTCACCTTTTTGAGGAAAACACTTCATAGAAGTGCTTTGCAGGTTTCCCTTCATTACATATGACTTTGTACCAAAACAGTGGTATGTCTTTTGATTTCACTTCATCACATATGACTCTGTGCGAAAAGAGCGTCATCTCTTGAGTACAGGAGAATTGAGATGTTCTAAAGGTCCCGCAGGCGATAGGAAACCCTTTTTCAACCCAAACGCATCTTCTTCAGCCAAAGGATGCGGCTCTAGTAGTGTCACCTCTACCATTCCTTGTGAAGTCATAAAATTATTTATACGGGCATAATAATGAGGCAGTCCATCCAATTCGTTATGGAAAGCCCATATCTGACCCAACTCGAAATCCTTTTCAGATTTAGGATCTTGAAAATCATGAAGCTTAATGTTTAAATTTCTAGAGAAAATGTCACGTTCAACTCTTTCTGGATTTGTGCCTTCAATTCCACGGAATGCTGGAGACAAAATATCTTCTAGGTTTGGTTTCTCCTCATCTATGCTCTCATCAGCAATATCGTCTGGATCTTTTATCCAATTTATGTTACAAATTTCGGACTGCCGGCGGATATTCTCTTGGTTATCTAGGCCAAATACCATTCCTCTGTTTATCAACAATGTATAAGATAGCTGACCACAGTGGATAGGCTTTTGATCTTTCCAAAAGAAAAGGATCATCGAAAGAAAAGAATTCCCCATGTTTATTTGGCACTAATAATGGATCCCAGTACCAATGTTCCCTTCAAAAATTCTATTCTACGACCATCAAATCTGTAAGATGGTATCTTGTGTGAAAATCTGTAGCATTCGAGTGGCAGGAATCTGCATTTGACTTGCATGGCCGCTCTTCTTTTTAAACAGGCCTCTGAATCCATCTACTCTGTCTAACTATGCAACTGTTATGGCCTTTTCTGTTCTTCCTACAATCACCACAATATGATACTCCAGCACTCCTTTCAGATTGTGAGCCCTTACCAAATTCAGATCTTTGTAGATTCCCCAAACATCTCCTTCCACAGGATTGATATTACAGTCATCACTGTCGAACATGCAATGGTCTTTATACGGAAAACGAACCGATGTGAAAGAACAAAACGCTTCTCAGTTTCTACAGGTCTTATTGTAAAATTTCCGCAAGCTATGGGTAAACCAGCTTCTTGTCATTTCTTCTCACTTCGATAAACTGGACAAAAATCCAGTTATCTTTTGAATGAATACTTTTAGAACGAACTGCAACATACTTGACAGGAACTCGACATTGATGGTCATAAGCAGCCCAAATAAAACTTTCACCTGCTCGAAGACTAACTTTCTTGTCCAGGAGAGCCAAGAAAAGATAATTATCATTGATCTCATGCTCACTGCTTCCTTCAAAATCATCAACACAAAGCGGCAAACAGGTGGGATCCAGCTCCAAGAAATCACCTGCGGACTTCTCTCCAGAAAATCGAAAATACGGCACCTGATGGGAAAAACAATCTATGGAAGAACCTTGAGATCCAATATGGAAAAACCCCTTACTGCCTTCAGACGAGCATCGTTGAAATAGGCTCTTGTATCCTCCTTTGACCCTGGCCAATGACACAACTTTTGCACCTTGTTCAGGGTTATAGTCCTCAAGAACCTCTACCAACTGATATCTGAGCAAACTAGGACTAGCGAATCCAAAAATGGAGGTGTTGCATTTCGTAATAGCCCAAACCTCACCTCTTCTTGGATAAATATTATCTTTACAAGGGCTTATTCAGGGTTTTAGCATGCAGCTCCCAAATCAATTTTAAGTGTAAGAAGAAGAATAGAGGAACATGATCACTGACCTAATTCAGGAACTGATCAGCAATCTACAGGCTGCTCCCAAAAAAAAAAAAAAAAAAAAATCCACTAGACCAACCTAAATGGGCAGTTCACAACATACATAAACACTTCAAATTAATTGGTGAAACGAAAAAAAAAGGAAGGAAAAATAGCAGTAGGTACCTGTTTGTGCTAAGGTCTGTGGAAAAAGATCGCATGTTTAAAGACATCTGCAACTGTGATCACATTGAGAACAAGGAGAAGGAGAAGGACAAAAGAGGAGGAGGAGGTTAGGGAGAAACTCACTTCTTTACCAACTCGGTTGGATGCATTCTTCCGCAGAAATGAATAAACAAATAATATGCGGGGTGTTTTTTTAAGGTTGAGACTGAGACTGAGACTGAGACTGAGAGGAGTTGCCATGGGCCTATTGAGATTTATTGGGATTTCCTCTGGTTCATTTGGGCTTTAATAATTAGTATACGTCGTTATCGGTAAGAAACTGATCGAAAGAGGAGGAGGAGAAGAGGTAGAATAATGAAGAAGAAAGGAGCGCTGAGAGAGAGGAAAGAGAGGGTCTCTCTCTTGCGTGGATGAAGACCGATGGACGGACGGCCAAAATTTCTATATGAGTCACGGGAGAAAACCTTCCTTCGGTCGGTTTTGATTATGAGAATTGAGTAATAGATCAGGTTGGGATCTTGTGCTCACTGCTTCAAACTTTGAAACTGGAAGCTTTTCCGCCTTATACCAACTATGAAAGCGGGTTAGCCTACTGGTAACACTCCTCTCTCTTCAGTGAAGGAGGCTTCAGATTCGATTCCTGTTAGAGTTTTCGTACAAAGAGTCTGACTTGAGTAATTAGTGAAGTGTGTGAGTTTTCACCTATCTCGGAAAAAAATTTTGCTCACTGCGCGCGATGGCCACCTTCATAGAAAGTAAGGCTACTACATTGAAGGAGCTAAACGACAAAGAAGAGATGGAGCTCATCGGTCTTATAAGAAACCTTTAGACTCATGAAAAGGAGAGGAAGACAAGGGAAGAGATGGCACCACAAAAGAAGAAGATGATCACCTTCAAATCCACTCCCACCATCGAGGGTGATGAAGAATTCTCCCTCATAGTGAAAAATGTTAAGAGGATGCATAATAAGGCCAAGTTTAACAATAGAAGAAGATGGCAATGGAAAGAAGACTAGAAGATCATATACTACAATTGCCAGAAGCCGGGCCACATGGTTACGGATTGTCCGGAGACCAAAAGCAAACCTTCAACCTCCAACAAGCCCTACAAAAAGAAGGCTCTAAAAGCTACATGGGACTCGGAGAGTGAAACTGATAAAGAAGTGGATACGGCACACATATGTTTCATAGTTAATGATAACATACCTAAGGTAACATTTGAACCCTCACTTGATGATTGTGAATTAACAATGGATGAATTAGGTGAGGCTTTTGAAGAGTTGTCTAGCAACTATGATTTCCTTAAAAAGAAGTATTTAAAAATAAAAAGAAAAATGAAACCCTTTAAAATAAAATTGTTATTCTTTCTAAAGAAAAATATGATCTATCTTCCATACTCATATCCATACAAAAAGATTTTGATGCATATAAACTTTCATGTAAAGCAAAATTTCATTGATTGATAAAAATGAGATTTCCATTCTAAAAGATAAAATTAACTCTTTAGGAGATGTGTTAAAGAAATGTGAGTTTGATAAAATTAGGTTGGAGACAATGTTTCCTAAGAAACTTACTCCAAGGAAACATGTTCATACCACACGTGCTCATCATACTACACTTACCTACACTCCTAAATCACAACATATACATACACATCATGTTACACATACTACACACACCAAATATGTTCACACGCCACACTCCCATCATGCTTTTATTTATGATAGAGTTTATTCATGCACTTATTGTGGCCGAAAAGGTCACTTAGATAAATTTTACTTTGAAAGAATAAATGCTTCAAATGATCATATTTGGGTTCGAAATGGTAACATAATAGGACTCAAAAAAATTTGGATACCAAAATTAACCAATTCGTTACTTGATGTGGTACACACCAAGGCTCCAAGACGTAGGGAGCGGTAGTATCTTGATAGCGGTTTCTCAAAGTATATGACTTGGGATATCAATAATTTTGCAATCCTATCAAGGTACCATGAAGGTGGCACCATCACCTTCAGAGATGATTCTAAAGAAAAAATTATCGGTATAGGTAACATTAAAATTAGCTCATCTCCCTTAATTGAAAATGTGGTTTTAGTTGATAACCTCAAGCATAACCTCTTAAGTATTAGTCAACTTTGTGATAGAGGTTTTAAAGTAATTTTTGATGATTTAACTTGCAATATTTTAGATAGACAAACCAATGCATGTGTGCTTTCTGATTTTCATGAAAATAATATGTGCATGATTGATATGTCAAATTTACAATGCAATGCTACATTTAAATGCCTTTAATGAAGATTCTTGATTATAACATAGGAGACTAGGTCATATTTTGTTTGGTCATCTATCTAAAATTAACAATAAGAAAGTGGTGAAACGTATTCCTTGTTTGAAATTTAAAAAGAACCACATTTATGATGCATGCCAACTTGATAAACGAACTAAGTCCTCTTTTAAAACTATCAAGAATATCACGACAGTAAGACCTTTGGAGTTAATCCACATGGATTTGTTTGGTCCATCTAAAATCAAAAGTCTAAGTGAAAATCGTTTTGTCTTTATTTTGGTTGATGATTTTTCTCGTTTTACATGGGTTTTCTTTTTAGAACACAAAGATAAGCTTTCTCACATTTTTAAGTATTTAGGAAAATGAGTTGCAAAAGAAGAGGATTTTTCGATTTTTCGCATAAGAAGTGATAGAAGTGGTGAATTTATTAACCATTCCTTCATCACTTATTATGAAAAATATGGAATCAAATATGAACTATCATGTCCTAGAACTCTACAACAAAATAGAGTTGTTGAAAGGAAGAATCGTACTCTTCAAGAAATGGTTAGGACAATAATAAATGAATATGAGCTCCCTCAATATTTATAGGCCTAGACCGTAAACACATCATGTTATATCTCAAATAGAATTTATTTTTGTAAAAATACTTTTAAAACTTTATTTGAAATTTACTATTTGAGAAAACCTAATGTTTCTTATTTTAAAGTTTTTGATTATAAATACTTTGTTTTAAACACTAAAAATAACTTAGAAAATTTTGATGTCAAATCTTATAAAGCATATTTATTGGGTATTCAAATACTAGTAAGGCCTACAGAGTTTTCAATAGATTTACTTTAACTATTGAAGAATCTATACATGTCAAGTTTGAGAAATCTAATGCTTTTGTAAAGAATGTTGTAGAGATTGATTCCCTAGGTGAAGAAATAGAGAAGATAACCTTGAAGGACTCACCTATAGAAGAAAAAAGCCAAAGATTGATGTACAAAGTGAAGTTCAAGAGGTTGAAATGGAGCTAACACAACCACTTTTAAAGGACTGGAGATTTGCTTCAAATCATTCCAAGGATCTCATCATATACATCAAGGGGGTAACTACATGATCCAAAATCAATGATTTATGTGAGCATTTTGCTTTCATTTCACATATTGAGCCCAAAAATATCCTCGAAGTTGAGGCCGATTCATATTGGTTACTAGCAATGTAAGAAGAGCTCAATCAATTTGAGCGCAATCAAGTTTGGCATCTTATTCTTAGACCCCATGATAGACCAACTATTGGTACTAAATAAATTTTTAAGAATAAGTTGGATAAGTCGGGGAATGTTATTAGAAATAAAACTAGGTTAATGGCCCAAGATTACACTCAAATCGAATGTATCAATTTTGAGAAAACTTTTACACCTGTAGTACAGCTTGAAGCCATACAGATGACACTTTCCTTTACTTTTTTAAAGATTTCAAACTTTTTCAAATGGATGTCAAAAGTGCATTTTTAAATGGTTTTATAGAAGAGAAAATGTATGTTGAACAACCCCTGGGTCTGTTGATCCTACACATCCGGATTTTATTTATAAACTTGATAAAGCTTTATATGGTTTAAAACAAGCTCCAAGAGATTGGTATAAAAGGCTTTCAACTTTTTTTAATTTCAAATGATTTTATTAAAGGTAAAGTTGACACCACTTTATTTACAAAGCATGTAGATACTAATTGTTCAAATTTATGTTGATGATATTATTTTTGAATCTACTAATAAAAAGCTTTGTAAAGAATTTGAGTCATGCATGAAGAACGAGTTTGAGATGTCTATGATGGGAGAGCTAAAATACTTCCTTGGACTCCAAATCAAGGAAAAGAGTGATAGGATTTTCATCAATCAAGCCAAGTACACAAGAGAACTCATCAAGAGATTTGGGCTTAAGATGAAAATCTAAGAAAGATTCTCACGACTACTGCAACAAAACTTGATAGGGATGAACAAGGTATACATGTAGACATTAAACTTTATAGAAGTATGATTGGTAGTTTACTTTATTTGACAGCTAGTAGGTCAGACATTATGTTTAGTGTGTGTCTATGTGCTAGATTTCAATCTTGTCCTAAAGAGTCTCACTTAATTGTGGTAAAACACATTATTAGATATCTTAAGGGCACTATTGGAATGGGCTTGTGGTATCCGAAAATCGAACAATTTTCTATGACGAGTTATTCAGATGCCGACTATGCCGGTTGTAGAGTGGATAGGAAGAGCACTAGTAGTACTTGTCAATTTCTAGGAAATTGTCTTATTTTGTGATCTTCTAAGAAACAAAATTCTGTACCCCTCTCAACCGCCGAGACGGAGTATGTTGCGGCCATGCTTATTGTGTACAAGTCTTTTGGATGAAACATACTCTTTTTTATTATGATTTACATTATGACTATATTAAAATATTTTGTGATAATACTAGCACCATTCATATGACCAAAAATGTAAATCAACATAGCAAGACCAAGCACATAGATATTCGATATCACTTTCTTAGAGATCACTATGAGAAAAGTGATATTGAAATTGATTATATTTTCACTGATTTTTAACTTGCGGACATTTTTACTAAACCACTAGATTATAATAGATTTTCATTCATTTGAGGTGAGTTAAATGTTTGTATAATGGATTCATAGGTTTTGAAAATGTTTTTAATTTTTTTTTACATGTATTTTTCAAATTAATATCTCTTTTATATTGATGTCTTTACCATTTTTGATGCATGATAAAAAGGGAGAGAGATATTTGAGTTATTAAGTTGTTTTGGTATTCCATATTCATTCTCTTTACCATGCTTATATATTGCTTTTGAAGGAAGGAGGAATGAAAGGATGGTAGGCAATATATGCATATTATTCTATATTAGTATCATTTTTATATATGCATATATGTGTGACTTGCTTATATTATCAAATTCATTTAAAGTCATAACATTTTCTTGTACTTGATAGATAGCATAACTTGGGGGGGAGCTTTTTCAAACTCTTTCCTATCTTTTATTTTAGATAACTCAAATGTTTTGTCATCATCAAAAAGGGGAAGATTGTTGGCCGAAGGTTACAATCACCCAGTTTTTATGATTTTGATGATAACAAAACATGTGTGGTTATTTAATACTAATCAAGTTCAAGTGTTTAAGTATATTTTAGGGTTCTAAGGATTTACGGTGTTTTCTTCCTATAAAAGAAGGTATTGAAGACTCAAAAAGATTCAAATACAGGATTAAAACACAAAACACTCAAATATGGCTAAAGGAGAAGCTCGGTTGAAGATCTTGTAGTCACCTAGAGCCATGTAAGATATTAATTTGTTAAAGTATAAAATATAGTTGTGATATTCAAGAAGTTACACACACAAAATACACGATTTTGAAAAATATAAGTTTTGATAGTATTGGTATTTTGCATGTTTGGTTTTGATAAATGTCTTATAATTTTTTCAAAATTTTATAACAAGTTTAAAACATGTTTTTCATCACATATATGTTGCTACATTACCCATAAACTAATACAAAATATTTTAAAAAATGTTTGAAACTTAAAATATATTAAGAAAACTGTTTCAGGTCAGAACGGTCGACCGGACGGTCGACCGGTGCCAATTTTAGACTAAAACGGTCGACCGCCTGGTTGACCGGGCCTTTGACCGTGGGGCGTGCATGTTTGTGCACATTGTTGATCGATTGACTGGTCGACCGCTAACCCTTGCGATCGACTGACTGAGAGACCTAACTCTCAATTAGGGTTGGTCGACCGACATTTTTGGTTTTTCCTTTTGAACGACCGAGCAGACAACTGGCTGGTCGACTGGAGCCAACAGCTTTTTTATGGATGAGCTGTCGATCGACTGTGGATGAGCTGTCGGTTGACTGGATCGACAGCCTGCTAGATGGCTATAACGGTTAGTTTTTTTAATCTGTTTTGTTTTTAGTGGATTTCAACGGGCATTTTTGGTTTCCAAGAGTCTAAACACACCCCCAAATGACCTGATATGATTTACAGATGATATTTATTCATTGCCTATATATATGGATCATTGGTTTTGATTTTTGATACAAGAAATTTACACAAGTTTACAAGTTTTCAAATTTATTTAAAAGAGAAATTTTTTCTAGCTTCTAATCTATTTTCAGTTTTTTTTAAAGTTTTTCACATCTTTCTAACTGAATTTATTCTCTCACTTAAACTTCTTGAGCTACACTTCATATCCTACTCTATAGGAAGTTATAAGAGAGAGTATTTGCGATCTTGTTGGATCACCAAAAGCTCTGTAACCTCAATTGACTTTGTGCTACCTCTTGTGAAGAGGGATGAGTGGTTTTGTGTAGACCAAGTTGTAATCCCTTTGTGGAAGATCTCTTGAGGATAGTGAAATCCTTCATAGTGGTGAAGGCGGGGACGTAGAGCGATGGCTCGAACCTCGGAACAAATCTCTTATGTTTGTGATTGCTTGTGTCTTTCTCTCTATTACTTTCTTTTATTTCATACTTATGTAGTTGTTTATCTTACTTAATTCCATTGCTTACATTTCATTCATCACTTTCACTATCGGCCTATACTCATCTCAACAAGGAGGCAATTGAGCACCTCAGCTCATTATCTAGAGGAATCAAAGAGGAGAAGTTCTAGAGCCCTTCACGGGGAATTCGGCTTCAATTCTTATTTTGAGTGACCGTTTACATATTTCATCATAAATAGTTTTAAAATAGAAATTTTTTAGCAAAGCACATGTTCACCCCCCTCTAGGTGTATTACAGAGTTGCGCCGGCGAAGTTTTTAACCACTTCTAAGTTAGTGTCTAAGAAGATTCGATGGTTGAATGGAGTGAGAATGATGAAGAGATTGAGCTGGGGTGGGTCAGAGTGGCACAAGAGGATGCATCAGAGGAGGATTTGGTTAGAGCAGACGCAATGTTAGAGAGAAGCATGAAGTGAGAGTTTTTTCTTTTCTTTATACTTTAGTTACTTTAGCTATCTTCGGACACTTGCGTGTGCACAATTTCTATACTTTTGATGAATTTTAGGATCTTGTACTTGCTTGAGATTGTTTTCATTAATTCTTTTTAATGAAGCGCCGGGGGGCTTAGAAAAAAACATAACTTCTAACTCCCAAGTCAGAACAGTCTTAAGTGGGCTTTCTCAGTAAACACAATTTATTTTTTGGAACAAGTTAGAGGTTACCCCCAAGCCTATACACACCCACCACAAATATTGTAACGCCTCGATCCCGCAGGTACGGGGACGTTATGGCGACGTACATACGCAGGGCGGAAAACCCTCACGTACGTACGCTAAGCCTCAGTACAAAAAATAACCTCCATATAGACATGGGTCCCAGCATGAAATAAGTATAAGAATACCTACAGAAATAGGTCAGCGATCATAACAGATATGACAAATAGGGATAAATAAGATAACAGAAATAAAGCACCAAGATACCTAGGAATAGTCCCGATGAGGAAGCTCCGATGTGACTCCATGGCACTCTCCGATACTATGGTAACTCGGATCTCCAATCTGGGCACGCAAACCCAGGGTCGTCAGAAAGCGAACAAGTGAGTGGTAAAATGAAGGAGGTAGTAATATATACAATAGTATTACAACCATGATACTAATATATAATACAAGATGTGATAATAGTGATACCATATAATACGCATATACGAAATAGTACAAATATATATAAACATGTTTTATTTTAATACCATCTCTACCTAGCCGGTTATCATCAGGTCATGTCTATAGTCGTGTCCAGTTTATATAATAACTAATGTTGTCTAGTGGTGACGTAATAGACATGAACATGATAGTGGTGACGTGATAGAGGTGAACATGCAGATGGGCATATGTCTGCAACAATAAAATATATGCAATGCAGAACATGCATAGTATGCCACTACATACAGTGTAACATATACCAGGTAATGTAACAAAGTATACATGTGCATGAGTAGTAGGGCACTACAGAAAGTGTAACAGGAAACAGGTACAGTAGCAATGTATACATGTAACATGATAGCAGATAAATGATCAGGAACAGTAACAAGTACAACTAAACATGAATCAGGCAGGTCATGTCATTTATACAATAGTAGCAATCAGTACCATCTGTTATTTTAATCAATCTCTTCCAGTGTCCCATACCACTGGCAGTTCATACTGGAGCCTGCACTCCAGTCGAACCCATCCGGACATGGCCTACGGGTACCATTATCCAAACGAGAGAGTGACCAAATAACAAGTGTTCCCGACGTCACTATTGTGTACACTGTTTTATTATGTTAATTGAAAACCCATGGTCGAGGAGTTCTTATCGGGTGGGTGTATCCCGTACATACCCGGGACAACGGCCTTATCAGATCCCTGGCTGCTGAGACCAAGGCCAGCCCGCTAGAGCTGTAACATGTAACGGGAATCTCAATGAGCTAAAACAATAACGGGATGCTCATGAGTAACAGATGGTAGCCAGCACTACCCCGTCCCCTGCAGTGGGACGAACAATGGATCCAGACATCCACCCGATATGATCTAATCAACCGTCAAGTTTCCCCCATATCTAAGTTATCTTTGTTATCTTATATGTCAAGTATACAATGTAACAAGAACCAATACAATACATGATACGGGTAACATGATAACTGGACCAGAGCTCTGTTGATAGCATAGAACAATATAACGGGGAACGGGAACAATATAACAGGAACAATATAACGGGAAACGGGAACAATAGATGTGGGATTCCACATAGTGCATATCAACAGCTCTCATGTCCAGTAACGGGAATATCCATATCAGTAACAGGAAACAACCATATAACATGAATACGGTAACATGGCACAATAATACATGTAATATGAACGGGGATCCATATGACAAGAATAAAGAAACCATACATGCAATGTACACTTGTGCGGTGAGCATATGTAGCAGTGCTGTCTGTGTAACGAGTATCCGTGAAGTGAAGCATTTAGATATCGGTGGGACGTGAATACGTAATAAGAGAGTGTGACGTGTCATAGTATTTGTGCAACATGTACATGTAATAATAGTGGTCAGTGTCTCATGTAATACCGGGTCCTGTGAATTACAGTAACGGTGTCTAGCATGCATGTCTAGTAACAGTGTAGTATCACCGAGTATCGTGGATCAGTATACATGTGACTATCGTTCTCTAACTGTGATCCAATATATGACATAATAGTGTTCATGAAGATGGTAACACAGTGGCCTGGGTGTCCGTGGCTGTGCAGGTATGATGACAGTGTCTGAGTAGTCTGTGTCAGTATTTCTTGTTACTACAATTGTCTCCCTATATTATATTACATCAGGAAATACCTAACCATATTACAGGAATCACCTATTACAATGAGTATCCAACAAGTACCAGTTAATAATTAATTATTGCCGTCTTTTATCCATAATCACGATATATCAATCACTGTCACTAAACATGATAAAATATAATTTATAAAAGAAAAACACTCACAAACTAGCCATAGGGTGGTAGCTCTCGTCCCCACGATCGCAACGGATCTAGAATCGTCCGAATCGGAGTCCGGATGCTCCCGATATCGTCCAAATACTAAATCATACAAAAAGGGTTAATTATGTAAATAAAAATAATTCAAATGTAATTAAGAAAATATCACAGGGGGTTTTCTGCAAGTTTACCTTTATTGGGTTGTGAACGCGGGTTGGGCTCTTAACGGTCGGGTTTGGATCCAATACCCGAACCCATTTAACTTAAGTTATTGGGTCACGGTTTAACGGGTTAACGGGTAGCAATAAGTGTGTTGTTGGGTTTCAATAAACCCAATTGGGTTATTGGGTACAAAGGTGTTTGGGTTTTGGAGTTTGGGTTCACAACCCGTTAAGGGGTGTGAACCCATCAGGAGAACAAGGGCGGCAGCAGCAGCAGAGCTGCTGCTGCGCGAAAGCTGTGGCCGGCCAGCCCAGCTGGCCGGCGGAGGGGGTGGGTCGCCGGCGGCGCGGCAGCCAGTGAGGCCGCGCTCAAGGGAGAGAGCTGTAGAGGGAGGAGGGGAATAAAAGGAAGGAGCAGCGGCTGGTCGGCGGCCAGCCGCGCCTCGCCGCCATCGCCTTGCCGGCGGCGGTTTACCCCGCCGCCGGCGGCTCCCCGAGAACAAGAGAGGGGGGAAGAGAAAGAGAGGGGAGAGAGAGAAATCTAAGAAAAGAAAGAAAAAGAAAGAGAAGAAAAGCAGCAACAGAAGGAGGAGAAATAGAGGAGAGGGAGAGAGTTGATTAGGGCTAATTAGAGAGAGAGAAATAGAGAGAGATTTAGAGAGAGAGAGTTTTGAAGTATTAGGGAGAGAGAGAATTAAAGAGAGGGAGGCGGTGCAGTATGGCGGTGGAAAGGTCGGTTAAAAGAAGGGAAAAGAAAAGTGTAGAAGGAAGAAGAAAGGAAAGAAAAAGAAAAGAAAAATATTAATATTTAATTAATATTATTTTATTGGGGTGAAAGTTAACTATTTCAGATCGGTCCCCAAAAATTACAGAAAATAGAGAATATTATCCTGAGACGTAATATGAAGACGGTTTGAAGAAACTCGATCCGGTTTGCAAATTAAAAATCTTGGAGTGTCTCGCCGATACGGGCGACACCGGTTTGGCCGGATTTTTCATAAATTCAGAAAAATCCCCAAAAATACCCTAACATAGATGACACAATTCTAAGGCACATGGTGAAAGCGGATCCTCAAAATACTGCTCCGTTTGTGAAATAAAAATCGCAGAGCCGATTATCGGTATCGGTCAACACCGACTACGGAGATTTTCCAAAATAATCCAGGAAAATTCCAGAAAAATCCTGAAAAATCTCAAATATTAGAAAATGATTTTTGAAACTAAAATCGGCCCAATCAGACTACTACGGAGGTCAAATCAATTTTATACGTCGTATCGGGTACTTATACTGTGATACGTACACCGGGGAGCAGGGGGTTACAAATATGTTGGAATCATGAGTTCAAAATCAATAAAAAGTTTTTATTCAGGTTTATTTATTTTACCAAGTCAAATGAGACCAAGTCTCACGAGATCCATTCGGATGAGAAAATCTCTCAACCACCTGATTATGTGATCGTGAATCTCTCTTGCGATTACAACCAATTGGGGTTTGAATCCTACAAATAGACCCCTCTATCCAGCAGCAGGAAAAATAGTACAACACTCTCAATTTCTCCTTTCTGTCTCTCTTATAATTCACTTGAGGCCTACTCGTTATGAGAAGGACTTCAGTCTCATTTAAAATTTTCTTCTCTTTCTTTAAATTTCTTGGGCAACAGAGGCTTGCTCTTCCATCTAAGGGCAAGTGCTAGTGAACTCAGAGGATCTTTTACTGTCAGGGGATAAAGCTGATTCAATGTCCGGACAATTGGGGCAGACTTTTGATCCATTAGGGTAGCGACATCCCGACTGCATTCTCTAGGCCATATTTTTATTTTTTTTCTTTGCTTTATTTTATTTTTAATTATGATAGTTGTTGCATGCTAGAATAAATAATTGTTGTTTTGTCTTAATTTAATTTCTATAGAAAGTTGCAATAGAAAATTGCATGTTTAGGGAATAGGACAATGTTATCCAAAAATCTAATGTGGCTAGTTTGTGAGTGTTTCTCTTTTATAAATTATATTTTTCTCATGTTTAGTGCAAGTGATTGATAGATCTTGATCATGAATAAAAGATGGTAATTCTTAATTATTAACTTGTTGGACACTCATTGTAATAGGTTATTCCTGTAATATTGTTAGGTATTTCCTGATTTACTATAAATATAGGGAGGTAATTGTAGTAACGAGAAATACTGACATAGATAACTCGGACACAGTCATCATACCGACATAACTACTGACACTGGATGCCCATTAGGTTATGTTCATGGACCACTGACATCCGGGCCACTATTCTACCATAAGTATCACAGTTACGTTACATGTATACTGTTTTACAAATACGCTATGACACTACACTTGTAAGATCACCTAGAGGGGGGGTGAATAGGTGATGGCTAATCTAATGGTCACTTATGAACAAATAATGAAACTAAGTAGACCAAATTAAACTTCTTTTAATTAAACACTTATGTATAACACAAAACTGTTGCCGAATTCCCCTTGCGAGGCTCTGGACAAGCTCCTCTAGATTCCCCTTGAATGGGTTGAGGTGCCGCGTTGGCTCTCTTGGTTGAATACTAGTGTTAACAACAATCCCAAGCAAGTATGTATATCAATTATGAGCACAAGGGAATATATCATGCATATATAAGATGAACACAATAAATTGAATGCAAGATATAAAATAGAGACAAAAAGAGAAAGAGAGCAAGAGATAGCAATCGCAAACACAAGGGTATGTTTCGAGGTTCGAGCACACTTGCTCTACATCCCCGCCTTCGACACACGAAGGATTTCCACTATGCAAGATCCCCAACGGATCTCTCCTTGGTGCCGCAACACCTACAAGCCCTCGGACTCCCAAGTCCCGTACACACGCAAGTCCACCGACTCGCCGAGGCCGTACCTCTACCAAAGAGTTCACAACCGAACTCCACACTACAACGAGCACACTTGCCCGTCTCCTCAAAGTAACAAGAAAAATCTCTTTGATGATCACAACACTTGATCACCTAAAGAGCACTCTCACTACAACACACCTATAGGAATATCTAGCAATGGATAGCTCAAGTGTGGTGTGAGAAAATCAAGGAAAGAAAGCTATGGAGGAAACTCAAGAATCACTTTAACACTCTCTTGATAAAAACTCTTCCTTTTGATTGGAAGTATTTGCACTTAAATCTTGTGGAGAAACTCTTCTAAAAGTATCAGAAAAACTGCTCAAGAAATCTCCAAAATCTTAACCTCAAAACAGTTGACAAGACCCCCTTTTATAGGCTGCCAGAAATAGAGCCGTTGGGGTTCTGTCAGTGCTGTCGGTCGACCGCCGGTCGACCGGCCAACGGTCATATTTCTGACCGTTGAAGCCACCGGTCGACCGGCTCGGTCGACCGATCATTTCCAGAGAGCAGAACTCTCTGGAGCGGTCGACCGCCGGTCGACCGGACCACTGGAGCAGAGGGCATTCTCTCTATCGGTCGACCGGTCCGGTCGACTGATATTTCCAGAGAGCAAAGCTCTCTTGGTCGGTCGACCGACCCGGTCGACCGGCCACTGTGCTGACAATGTGCACAAGGCCGTGCACATCGGTCGACCGGTCCGGTCGACCGACTTAGCCTGTCAGCCAGTCTCCAGGTCAGAAAACAGGATTTAAAATCTTTTTATAAAATCCTAAAAATACATAGTAATTCTACAAAAATAGTTTTACCAATATACTTGAGAGAACAAACATGCTTGCACAAAATCAAGACATGTTATAGATGTTTTGGTCTATTTTGTAACTTGGAAATATTAGCTCAATAACCAAAATGTATTTTTCCAAAACATGTTTTTCCAAAACTTGTTTTTCTAAATCTTTATCAAATACAAAAACACGATATTTTGAACTTATAAAGCATAGTGTGTATGGATATGATCCACTACACACTCATAATAAAATATCTATGTTTTGATCATAAAGCTCTAAACTTGGTTATGGTTTGAAAAGATATATATATGATAGAAATACCAAAACCCAAAGTTTTTATATTTTGTCTCAAAGAAAATCTTTTACTAAATAAAATTCTTTTCTAAAAAGAAATCTTTTATGAAATCAATTAAATCAAGAGTTCTATCAAGAGTGTGTGTGTGTGAGCAATCCACCAACTATCTATCCTTTACATTTTTACTAAAACAAAAATACAAATTCTATACCTAGACCCAAGTCTTCAACTTCTTGAAGTCTTCCCTTGAAGGCTTCTCATCTTCTTGACTTGGTCCAAGCTTGATCCAAAAACTCCTTGGATCACCACATGCAAGCTCCAAATCTTGTTCTTTTATCCTTTGTTGAGCTATGCACCTACTAAGATCTTGATCATGAATCTGTCACTAATTAAACACAAGATCATTAGTAACTATAACTACATGAGTTGATCATCATCAAAACTAGGGTGAAGGGCCTTTGGGCCAACAATCTCCCCCTTTTTGATGATGACAAAACTCATGGAGTTATATATGCATGGATTAAAGTAAAGCTTCAAAGAAGCTCCCCCTTAACTCATGCATGACAAGAAATAATAGATATGGCAATAAAAGCACATGACATGTATGCAATGTAAGGAGATGCAATCATAACAAAAATCAAATCTTAAGTCAAATCTTTTTCTCCTAATTGCAAAATACAACATATATGCATAATAAGTAAGAAAGACAAATACTTCTCCCCCTTAAGCAATGAAAACATGCATATACAATACAATCTCAAATACTTCTCCCCCTTTTTGTCAATCATCAACAAAGGGTTCAAGGTAAAAATACATCAAACAAATTTTCTCCCCCTTTTTGTTAAAAACAAAGAGATCAAGGAGGGGTAAATACAAATCAATCAATAAAATTTATATGCGATATAAATTCATGAAGAGGAAGACGTTAAGTTAGCTTCCCGACACATATACATTACATGAAAGAGGGATGACAAGCCCTAATTCACATAACGTATAATATGTCATGCATAAGAGGAGATGTGAAGCTCCCCCTACACACGTATATCATGAAAAGAAGAGTTGTCAAGCTCCTCAAATTATAATATACTCAACATGAATCTATATGTAGAAGAGATGTTAAGCTCTCCTTGCATATAGGAAATACAAATAAAAAAAAATTTTGAATTTTCTTTATAAAATAAATTTTGAATTTTTCTTAATAACAACAAATTTTGAGATATCTTAGAAAGAGATCATATTATAAGATATCAAATAACACAATTTTGCATGGTTCCAATTGTAAAATAATCAAATTTTGAATTTTTGATACCAATTTCAAAAAAAATACAATGCACAAGCTTATTATGAAATACCAATTTGAAGTCTAATTAAGCTTAGCATTAACAATCTATGTGCTTTAAAAGATACCAATTGTAAGACAAGCACACAACTATCATATATATGTATGAAGAGATTATATCAATAGAGATGGATACATACATATAAAGAAAGCAAAATATGAGTATATACCAAAAAGGTTCATATTGATACCAATTGCAAATAACCAATGATACCAATAGAGAAATAGGCTTAGGTGTATATGTCATATAATCTAACACATGAAGAATTCGAACTAGTTATCAAGGAATAAATCAAAAGGTTTTTCATGGAATATGCATAAATCACAAGGCACTAAAACACTCTAATCCATAAAGTCCATTTAATGTTTTCAAGAGATGTGAGTGTACTAATGTTATGTGAAGCATGGCATCATGAAAATTACAATAAAACTCAATATTCCTATAAATTTTGAATTATCATAACTTTTAAAACCTTGAAAATCATCAAAAAAAAAATTTTTATTAAAAAAAAATGTTTCATAATATATGTATGTTTTGTCAATACAAGAAGCATACATACATATCTCTAACACAATTGAGTCCATATATATAGATTTGCATGAAAGGCAAATGACTCAAGAGGTATCCATGTAGATCTTAATGTTTTGGCAAAATAACCATATACATGAAATGAAATCACATGATCATAACATAAATCCAAGTTTAAGAATGTAATGATCATCAACATAAGGCTATACTAGTACATCTAATAGGCACAAATAAGCATTCAACCCAATCATATATAGATTTATTTGTGGCCCATAAGGTGTACAAGTATAAATCCAAGTGTTGACAAATACTAACATCTAAACTAATATTCAATACAATGAAGCATCAAATTTTGAAATCACAAAAGAATTTATCCATAAAAATAGGATCATGTGCATCAATTGAAGAATAGATAACTAGTTTAAATGGATTTTTGACAAACTAGTTAAAGATCCTTCATAAATATGAAATCATATGTATTTCATGAATAATACTAAATACATAAAAGTTCAAGCACTCATATTCCATAAAGCTCCAAATTATATCTTTTCTTGAAGATCGAGTGTTCAAAGGTTATGTAAGTAGTATCTACATGAAATTAGTTATTGAAGCTCAAATCAAATATGACTAATCAAAATTTTTATCAACCAACACATAAAAATCATTTTTATCAAAACAAATCATCTTAAAAAATAATCTACATGGTATATGTATGAATTATACAAATCTAGCAATATGCATACATATCCCAAATATTAAAAGAGTCTATTAAATGTTTGCATGAAGGCAAGAGACTCACGGGTATACATGTATATTTATTAGATTTGAATTAAACACCCATATACATGAAGTAAATCACTAAAATAGGTAAAACATGTATAAAAGAGAATCATCAAAACTAGTCTTATACATATGCATAAAGTGGATACAAATGAGCATGAAGTTCAATCATATATATGAGTCAATTGTATTTCACTATACATCTATGTATGAATACAAGTTTTGAAATATTCTACATCTAAGCATGTAAATACCACATGAAGCACATAAAATCTTAAAACATGAACATGCTATGAATATTATGGATGAACAAGCATGAACAAAAAAAATAGGAGTTTAGAAATTGTTACCAACTCCAAAGCTCCAAGTGTGGTGGTCTTTCCCACCAAGATTCCTTGATAGCAATGCATCCAAATGTTTGTCCATCATGTCCATTGCATCGGCTACCAAGGCACCAATCCTCTCACGTTTTGTGAGAGCCCTCACCTACATCAAAATCAAAAGGTGGGGGTTTTGGTACCCATGTTTTCTTGGGTCCTTTGGGGTTAGCATTGTTGTAAGGAACCCAAAATCTATTATACTTAGCAAAATATAAGTATGGTTTCTTATCAAAACAATATTTTGCTAGATGGCCTTTGCGGCCACAATGTGTACAAATGTACACCTTAGCATGATGCTTATGAGTGTGATTGTGATCGTGATGTGCACCATAAGCATGAGCATGATGAGTATGTGCATGAGCATGGGGAACTTGTTTCTTTTGAAACAAAGATTCCAACTTAGAATGATTAAATGCACAAGAGTTCAAAGTTGAACTCAAATTATTCATTTTATTTTTCAAGTTCTTAATCTCATTAGTGGTAGCATGAAAGGCATGATGAGATGAAGAATCATTTTTCTTTTTCTTCTTAGCAACAAAATCTTTTTCTTTTTCAACAAATTTTCTTTTCAAAGTAATATTTTCTTGCAAAATATCTTCTTTTTGTTTTTCCACCAAGTCAATCTTTTCTTTCAAAGTATTGTTTCCTTCACACAAAATACTCAATTTAGAAAATAAGGAAACATTCTCATTTTTCAAATCTTCTTTTTCTTTTTCTAAACATGCAAGTTTATTTTTCAAGGAATCATTTTCTACATGCATGCAATCAATATTCTTTTTCAAAATCTTGTTATCTTTTTCTAAGCATGCAATGTTATCTCTAAAAGAGTCTTGTTCTATATGCATGCAAGCAAGTTCCTTTTTCAATTTTTATTATTCTTTTTAATCTTGTCATATTTTTCAAGTATAAGATGACAAAAGGTAGTGAGCTCATCATATGACATGTTCTCATCATCGGATTCGGAATTTACCTCAAGGGGGTTATCCCCTTGGACCATAAAGCATGTGTTGGAGGTGTTGCTTCCAACGTCCGAATCGCTCCCGGCATAATATAGATCCTTTTCGCCAAGGGAGGTGATGATGTTCCAAGCTACAAAAGCCGAATCAATATTAGCAACCCTAAATAAGTAATCATCATTTAGGGTACTCTTCAAAGCATTTAGGGCTTTTGCATTACCCTCAATATACTTGCTATTGTTAATATATGAATCATTAAATGTAGCAAGATAGACATGAATGCCTAGGGCCTTGAGGAACAAAGACATCTTAACCTTCCAATTTGGATGTTAAGAATGTCAAAGGTGGGTGGAGACATGAAGTCCATGGTAAGGCGTGTGTGTACAAAAATATTGTGATTAGCCAAAAAGGAGGATCTTTAACTCTTAGGTTGTTAGACCCAAATCAAGAGCACTAGCTCTGATACCAATTGTAAGATCACCTAGAGGGGGGGTGAATAGGTGATGGCTAATCTAATGGTCACTTATGAACAAATAATGCGGAATTAAAACTAAGTAGACCAAATTAAACTTCTTTTAATTAAACACTTATGTATAACACAAGAGTGTTGCCGAATTCCCCTTGCGAGGCTCTGGACAAGCTCCTCTAGATTCCCCTTGAATGGGTTGAGGTGCCGCGTTGGCTCTCTTGGTTGAATACTAGTGTTAACAACAATCCCAAGCAAGTATGTATATCAATTATGAACACAAGGGAATATATCATGCATATATAAGATGAACACAATAAATTGAATGCAAGATATAAAATAGAGACAAAAAGAGAAAGAGAGCAAGAGATAGCAATCGCAAACACAAGGGTATGTTTCGAGGTTCGAGCACACTTGCTCTACATCCCCGCCTTCGACACACGAAGGATTTCCACTATGCAAGATCCCCAACGGATCTCTCCTTGGTGCCGCAACACCTACAAGCCCTCGGACTCCCAAGTCCCGTACACACGTAAGTCCACCGACTCGCCGAGGCCGTACCTCTACCAAAGAGTTCACAACCGAACTCCACACCACAACGAGCACACTTGCCCGTCTCCTCAAAGTAACAAGAAAAATCTCTTTGATGATCACAACACTTGATCACCTAAAGAGCACTCTCACTACAACACACCTATAGGAATATCTAGCAATGGATAGCTCAAGTGTGGTGTGAGAAAATCAAGGAAAGAAAGCTATGGAGGAAAACTCAAGAATCACTTTAACACTCTCTTGATAAAAACTCTTCCTTTTGATTGGAAGTATTTGCACTTAAATCTTGTGGAGAAACTCTTCTAAAAGTATCAGAAAAACTGCTCAAGAAATCTCCAAAATCTTAACCTCAAAACAGTTGACAAGACCCCCTTTTATAGGCTGCCAGAAATAGAGCCGTTGGGGTTCTGTCAGTGCTGTCGGTCGACCGCCGGTCGACCGGCCAACGGTCATATTTCTGACCGTTGAAGCCACCGGTCGACCGGCTCGGTCGACCGATCATTTCCAGAGAGCAGAACTCTCTGGAGCGGTCGACCGCCGGTCGACCGGACCACTGGAGCAGAGGGCATTTTCTCTATCGGTCGACCGGTCCGGTCGACTGATATTTCCAGAGAGCAAAGCTCTCTTGGTCGGTCGACCGACCCGGTCGACCGGCCACTGTGCTGACAATGTGCACAAGGCCGTGCACATCGGTCGACCGGTCCGGTCGACCGACTTAGCCTGTCAGCCAGTCTCCAGGTCAGAAAACAGGATTTAAAATCTTTTTATAAAATCCTAAAAATACATAGTAATTCTACAAAAATAGTTTTACCAATATACTTGAGAGAACAAACATGCTTGCACAAAATCAAGACATGTTATAGATGTTTTGGTCTATTTTTGTAACTTGAAAATATTAGCTCAATAACCAAAATGTATTTTTCCAAAACATGTTTTTCCAAAACTTGTTTTTCTAAATCTTTATCAAATACAAAAACACGATATTTTGAACTTATAAAGCATAGTGTGTATGGATATGATCCACTACACACTCATAATAAAATATCTATGTTTTGATCATAAAGCTCTAAACTTGGTTATGGTTTGAAAAGATATATATATGATAGAAATACCAAAACCCAAAGTTTTTATATTTTGTCTCAAAGAAAATCTTTTACTAAATAAAAATTCTTTTCTAAAAAGAAATCTTTTATGAAATCAATTAAATCAAGAGTTCTATCAAGAGTGTGTGTGTGTGAGCAATCCACCAACTATCTATCCTTTACATTTTTACTAAAACAAAATACAAATTCTATACCTAGACCCAAGTCTTCAACTTCTTGAAGTCTTCCCTTGAAGGCTTCTCATCTTCTTGACTTGGTCCAAGCTTGATCCAAAAACTCCTTGAATCACCACATGCAAGCTCCAAATCTTGTTCTTTTATCCTTTGTTGAGCTATGCACCTACTAAGATCTTGATCATGAATCTGTCACTAATTAAACACAAGATCATTAGTAACTATAACTACATGAGTTGATCATCATCAAAACTAGGGTGAAGGGCCTTTGGCCAACAACACTGTCACTAGACATGCATGCTAGACACCGTTACGGTAAGTCACAGGACATTGTAGTACATGATACACGGACCATGGGTATTACATGGATTAGTGCTCTGCAGACTGATAGTTACACATCTATGTTCCACTAGTACATGGATAACATTTCATATTACTGTTATTATCAGGACACCGATGTGTTATACGGATTATTGCTACACATTTATGTTCCATAAGTACACGGATATACCAATGCATGGACTACCGCATGTCATATTATTGATTGTTATCATCGTCACATGGATTCTCAGCATATCACTGTTACACATGCATGTATGGTTTCTTTATTCTTGTCATATGGATCCCCGTTCGTATTACATGTATTATTGTGCCATGTTACTGTATTCATGTTATATGATTGTTTCCTGTTACTGATATGGATATTCCTGATACTGGACATGAGAGCTGTTGATATGCGATATGTGGAATCCCACATCTATTGTTCTCGTTTCCCGTTATATTGTTCCCGTTTCCTGTTATATTGTTCTATGCTATCAACAGAGCTCAGGTCCAGTTATCATGTTACCCGTATCATGTACTATATTTGCTCTTGTTACATTGTTTACTTGACATATCAGATCATAAAGCTATCTGGGGTATGGGGGAGACTCGACGGTTGATTAGATCTTATCGGGTGATGTACTGGATCCATATTGTTCTCCCACTGCAGGGGACGGTAGTGCTACCTACCAATTGCTCCATGAGCTCCCGTTACTTGATTCATGCTCCCCTCTTAGCGGAGGGCCCTGGTCTCAGCAGCCAGGGGTTTGTTTAAGGCCGTGATCCCGGGTATGCACGGGATACACCTACCCGATAAGAACTCCTCGACCATAGGTTTCCAAATTAACATAATAAAACAGTATACACAATAGTGACGTCGGGAACACTTGTTATTTGGTCACTCTTTCGTTTGGATAATGGTACCCGTAGGCCATGTCCGGATGGGTTCGACTGGAGTGCGGGCTCCAGTATGAACTGCCAGTGGTATGAGACACTGGAAGAGATTGATTAAAATATCAGGTGGTACTGATTGCTACTATTGTATAAATAACATGACTTTGACATGACTTGCCTGCTACATGTTTAGTTGTACTTGTTACTGTTCCTGATCATTTATCTGTTATCATGTTACATGTATACTTTGTTACTTTACCTGGTCCCTTGTATACTTTCTGTGGTGGCATACGACTCATGTATCCGCATTGCATATCTTCTGTTTTCTGTATATCGTGCAGACATCATTACTGTATCTGCATAACACCGTATTGTGGTTACATTGCATATGCCCATCTGCATGTTCACTGCTATCACATCACCACTACACCACATTATTTATGATATAAACTGGACACGACTATAGACATGACCTGATGATAACCGGCTAGGTAGTGATGGTATTAAAAGATAACATGTTTATATATTTCTACTGCTTCGTATATGCGTATTATATGGTATCACTATTATCACATCTTGTATTATATATTATTATCGTGCTTGTATTACTATTGTATCTATTACTGCCTCCTTCATTTTACCAATCACTAGGTCGCTTTCTGACGACCCTGGATTTGCGTGCCCAGGTTGGAGATCCGAGTTCCCGTGTTAGCAGAGAGTGCCTTGGAGTCACATAGGAGACTCTTCATCGGGGTCATTCATTGGTATCGTTGTGTTTTATTTCTGTTATCGAATTTCTCCCAACTTTCCTATCTGTTATGATCACTCACCTCTTTCTGCAGGTATTCTTGTACTTATTTCATGCTGGAACTCATGACTATATGGAGGTAATGTACTGTACCGAGGCTTAACGTACGCGTGAGCGTGTTTTCACCTCGCGTATGTACGTCACCATAACGTCTCCGTATCCTTGGGATCGGGGCGTGACAATTACGTCAAGAATGTATCGAGTCATAACCTACCAAATTCTAGAATAAGTATCGTCATCCAAAACCCAATACACTTTGCTGCCACTAGACACAAGTAGCAAAATCTTTCAGGCTTTGTAGCTTCACGAAGTCAGAGTAATGTCGTTACCTAATTTAACTAGCTCATGAATAACTTAGAACAATTTACATTTCATGAAAAACTTACTCCCTTAGACAAATTCTAACAAGCTCCACTTGCGTCTAGTTCTCTCTCTCGAATGTTTCCCCATTCTGCCACAATTTAAGCAAAAAGATGATTTCTATATGAAATTAGTTTTGTATGAATTTTGGCCGACTACTTTCATATCTAGTCTTACTTTTGCTAAAAAATCACCATGATACGAGTACCTAATTTAAAAAAAAATAATTACTAAACAATTGTCCAGCCATCACCTTATTGTTTGAATGACTCTAGTGTATTGGAGAGAAATAGATCCAAGCATCAAACTTAAAGACTCTACACACATGAAACATGCAACATACTCCACAATGGTCTTAAGATTCTAGATTAAGTCAAAATCTTACCAAGCAAATTTATTCTTTTAAACTAGAATAATATCTCCACTCACTTTCATTACGTCAACCAAGTCACTAAATTTCATCTAATTCTAGGAGGACAACCATGAAAGAGCATGACTTTAAAATTTCTCAACACAAATAGACATGGACCTCTCCACTTGTACCAATCAATAACATTTAGGTATAACATATGATATGAGGGAAACTCCTCTACTAATTTCGAAGAAATTTCAGAGCTTAAACTCAAGAAAATTTCAGAATCTTAACGAGGATGGAGAGGAACGAATACAAGATGATTTCCCTCACCTTCCCTGCCGATCGCCGCCCGTCGCGCCGTCGCGGCCCTGGCCGCGGCCCCAGCCGCGCATGGCCGCCCCTGGCCGCGGCCCCAGCCGCCCGGCCATCGTCCGCCCTGCGAGAGAGAGAGAGAGAGAGAGAGAGAGAGAGAGAGTGATTGAGGGTGAGAGATTGAGGAGAAAACTCCAATTTTGGGGAAGAAGGGTTCTGTAAATCCTAACAGAGAAGAGAAGGGGAAAAATAAGGAAATTTTCTTTTAGGAAATAAAGAGAGAGAGGGTGCTATCTATTAGTATAAAATATTCTATAAATTCTATGTGATTGCCACCTCACCCATTACCAATTCCAATAAAATCTCTACCCTCCACTTCACTCTTCAAATTCCAAGTTCTCATCTCCACCACTCATTATAATAGAACCAAATAAAACTTTATTTTCCACTTATTTGTTTTTATTATTATTCGATTTATATCTTTCCATGAAATACCATTATACACATATACATATACACTACATTAGTGTATACATACACAATATCCATATCCTTGTATTCATAATTATCCAACAATATTTCACTTTAAAATTTTCTCCAATATACACAAACTTAATTCAATAATCACCCCTGATAATCTGTATAGTCTCTTTAGATCAAGGATTTGAATATTAATTCGGGATTTTTAAAAATTGGGGTGTTACACCAGTACTCACCGCATAGAAGGTCTTCTTGATTGTGTTCACGTGAGCATTTGGGGGCCTGCTAAGACGACATCGCTTGGAGGTCACAGATACTTTGTCTCTTTTGTTGATAGTTTATCTAGGCATTATTGGATATATCCCATGAGACAAAGAAGTGAAGCCCTAGATATATTGGTGAAGTGGAGAGGAAGAATGGAGAAGCAGATTGATAGGAAGATCAAGGAGCTGCGATAGGTAATGTTGGAAAAGACATGAACCAATTCTTACAATTTGGCCAGAACACCGGTATTGTTACTCACTTCACAACAGGTACAAATGGGTTGGCTAAGGAAGTAATCCGTTCCTTGCTGGAGGAGGTTTCGGTGGTTGTTGTCTAATGCAAGATTAACAAGTCGTTTTAGGCTGAGGCGACTGTGTATGCTAGCCATCTCATGAATAGATCGACTGCGATAGGAGGTAAAGCTCCATTAGAAATTTCCTCTAGAAAAACTGCTCAAGATCATGGTTTGTTGCGAGAATTTAGAAGTCCGACCTACTTCAGTGCCAAGAATGGCAAGGTGAATCCGCGAGCAAAGAGGTTTGTGTTTTGGGTGTCAAAAGGAATAGCTACAGGTTGTGGGACCCCGAAAACAAGAAAATCATGTTGAGTAGGCATGTCACATTTGGAGAGACTTCAGTGTTGAAGTCCACCGTCTCTCAGCAGGTGGAGAGGACGGAGACCAAGGAAGTATCGCAGCGGGTGGAGGTTGATGCTACTCTATCATCTCCAGTTGGTTCAGCATTAGAGAAGACTTCACCGAATGTGACACCGGTGGAGATCATGAAACCAAGGTTGATGCTGAACATGTTGAAGATATTGCTGAGGATGTCGAGTTATTTGCAGCCATTGGAACCAAGATAAAACCACGCTTGTGGGTAAAGAAGCATGAATCTCAAGCTTGTGATCGTGACAAGCGCAAGTTGAAGGCCGTTATTCTCCATGATGGTCGTGAGGAGGTTCATATGACTCAATCAGATAGGTTCACTGCTGCAGATACAGGTATAAGTGTTTGAGCTTGATGGAGCTCATCTCAATGAACTACGGTTGGCTTGATCCTTTGGGCAAGGTACGTAGGCAGCCGTAAAGGCGTAGCCATTTGGTGATGCAACCCGTATGAAGCTGTTTTGGGTTCTCGAGAAGCTGTTTGGAACTTTACGTAGAGGTGACGAGTTGTGGCCAATTGGAGCATCACGTCGAGGTGGAGAGGCTTCACGTAGAGGTGAAGTATTGTGGCCAGTTGGACTTCACGTAGTGGTGAGGTGTTGTGATCTCGATGAACAGGTTCATCTTCCGGTGAGAAGATGTTGAGCTTACATAAGGAGTGGTGTGCATCCAGTTGAAGCCGATGATCATGTTTGGTGTGCTCTATGCAGACTTGGTTGGACCTTCAGTTGAAAACAGATAGACTAGATAGAGCTAGTATGTTGGAGAGTCAGTGTTGGCTCATGAGGAGTTCTTCGTGAGGTCGTGAAGTTGTAGAGCAGAAGTCACGGTTTGGTGATCGACATGTATGGAAGTTCTCCTAAGGTGAAGTTTAGGGAAGACATATGCGGTGCTTTCCAGTAGATAGCTGAGCTACAGATTCCAAGCTGAGATCGTGTGTCAATTTCGTCGAGATCTTGTGTCGATTTCGTCCGGTGCGCGCAAGCCGAGATCGTGTGTCGATTTCGCTGAGATCGTGTGTCGATTTCGCCAGGTGATAGACTGAGGTACGTTGGAGATCGGCTCAGATTTTGAAAAAATCTTCACCGAGGTGGAGAATTGTAGGGGGAGGAAGTCGAGGAAGAGTCGACGAATGACGAAATCCAAAAATTTCAGAAATCAGCAGCAGCAGAAACAATAGCACAACAGAAGCAGGCTCACGGTCGACCGGGCGGTCGACCGTCAGCAGAAGCAGGCGCACGGTCGACCGGTCCGGTCGACCGTAGTGCACGGACGTGCACAAAGTACACAAGGCAGTAGCGGTCGACCGGTCCGGTCGACCGCAGAAGGAGAGCAGTCGACCGCCCGGTCGACCGACTAAAAGTGCTTGACTCTCGGTTAGGCCCAGTCGACTGGCCCGGTCGACCGGTACATAGGGTCGGTCGACCGGCCGGTCGACCGACCGTCGGGTCAGGCTGTTTCGGAAAGGGCTTATTTGAAGCCTATTTAAGGGCTGTTTTGGATTTCTAGGGTTTGGGAGTGCGTGTGTGCGATTGTGGAGGAGGGTATAGCAAAGAGGCAAAACTCTCTTGATCCCCATTGCTGTAAAAGTGTATTGATTTACCGAAATCAATAAAAACCCCCTCTTTCTTGCCCCGAGGACGTAGGCGACAAGGCCGAACCTCGTTAAATCTGTTTTTTTTTGCTCTTTCTCTGGGATTGTGTGTTATTGCTGTTGCTTGTATTGTTCTTTGTGCATCTGAGATGTAGGGTTTCCTCTTGTGGTTGTTGTTGTCGCACAACAACAAATAGCATCACTCCGAGACGAATTGTCAGCTGTGAGAGTTGAGGGTTAATGTATCTTATGTATTAAAAAAAAATTTATTTTAGACAAAATTTTTGGGTGTATTTAAGACAAACAATAGTTTTTCCTTTTTTGACAATTAAATTTTTTCTTACAAGTTCATTATTTTCCAAAAAAAAAAAAAAGAGACGGCCAGAACTCTCTCTCTCGGGCAGGAAAGTACAAATAAACCGCAAACTCGGTGCCGACCACCATAACTCCGCCACGTCACCCACGTTCTAAAAAAAAAATCAAAACCAAAACGTCTCTCTCTTCTCCCATTTCATTCGGTCTCCTCTCCTTTCAAAAAAATCATCCCCAAATTCTCTCAATTTCTCTCTGAGATCGAGATCGAGATCGAGATCTCAATCCAGATCTCTCAGAGAAGAAGAAGAAGAAGCTCAAACCCTAGACCCCCAAAAATTCTCCCGAAACCCTAATTCCACCCCCCGAATGTGCCGAATTAGCAGAGGCGGCCCCTCGAGCAGTAGGCCCTCGATCTCCCTCTCTCCTCAGCCCCTGCTGAGCCCACAGACACCGTCGGAGACCGCCTCGACCTCCGTCACCGACACGGTGAACGGGTCCCACCAGTTCAGGATCACTGGCTACTCCCTCTCCAAGGGGATCGGTATCGGCAAGTACGTCGCCTCCGACACCTTCACTGTCGGCGGGTACGAGTGGGCGATCTACTTCTACCCCGATGGGAAGAGCGCAGAGGACAACGCGGCTTACGTGTCGCTGTTCATCGCGCTGGCGAGCGAGGGGACCGACGTCAGGGCCCTGTTCGAGCTGACGCTCCTCGATCAGAGCGGGAAGGAGAGGCACAAGGTGCACAGCCACTTCGGGAGGACGCTGGAGGATGGGCCGTACACGCTCAAGTACCGCGGAAGTATGTGGTGAGTTCTGGTTGATTTCGATCTTGGTTCCTGATATAGTTCAGAATTTTGGTGTAATGGATGGATCTTGTTATATTGTTTGGCTTTATTTTTAATCTGGGTGTTATTGTTGTTCTGTTAGTAATTGGGGGTTTGGGTTTTTAATTCGATTAATATGTATTTGATAGTTATACTGAGAAATGAGATGGATTCTGAGATATGCATTGATTGTGAATTTTTTTGCTTGATCTCAGCTGGAAAGATGAGTTTGGTTGCTAAAGCTTTTCTTTCATTCTGAAAATGAATGAAATTTATGTAATTTATAACTCCAGAGGGTTGTGTTAGGTCTGGAGCAAGGTTGTATAGGCATTCTTCTGATTCTAAGGGTGTTGTGAAGTAGTGAGTGCTGGTCAATAGGCATTTGTTCTATTTTATTTGGTTAGTTTGTTCTCTGTGAACTTGACATTTGTTTTTATGGGCGGTTGTTGAGGAGATACTTTAGTAATTTTGTTAGAACTGCTTTCAAGCTTTCTATTTTGCTATGGGTGGATTGACTGTCATGGTGTGCTTATTTTGGTCTGAGAGTGGATGGCTCTGTGATCTCGGCTATATGTGGTGACAAGTACGGTGATAGCCGCTATGATGAAGGGAGGTGCAAGTTTCATGTAATTCTTGAAGATCTGCAGATCCGTTGGACATTTTAATGTGCCATATTTTTTTTTCCCATGAGTGGATTGGATACTGGCCAACATGCTTGAATAAGAGGTTGGAGAAGAATTTTAATCGAGTGATCGAGGAGCATTTGATTTGAACAAGAAGTGGCAAGAACACGATGTTGAGGAGTGGTCAATATGTTGCTTCCGCTTCAAGATAAATATATTAAAATTATATAAAACTTTTTAAGGGACATAGATTACAATACTTGTGTGAGGGAGGGGTGAGAGCTCTTTTATTTTTGCTTTTAAGAGTGTAATTTTTTGGACGAGTGCATTGTTGGATGAATTTACTAGGCATATCCAAGACGAGGTTCCTTGGTGCATGTTATATGTAGATGATATTGTATCAGCTGATGAGACTATAGAAGGAATAAGTTGTAAACTAAATGGAGAGAAACTTTAGAGTTTAAAGGATTTAGAAAGTAGAACGAAAACAAGTTACATGGAATGTAACTTTAGCAAATGGCAGAAAGAAATGGATGTAAAGTATATATTGATGGTCAAGAAATACTTGGGACTGGGAGTGTTTTTTTAATTTTTATTTGGGATCAATCATTCATCAAGATGTTAGAATTGAGGAAGATGTGATTCATAAAATTAAAACAAGATACTTAAAAGTGGAGAAGCACCTTTGGTGTTTTATGTGGGCATAGGATGCTCATGAAATTGAAGGAATTTTTTTTTATGGAAAGACTATAATACGTGTTATATTGTATGGTTTAGAATGTTGGGCAATTGAGAAACAATATGCCCAAAAAATGAGTGTAATAGAAATTAGAATACTGAGATGGATGAGTGACGATATGCTAAGGGATAGAATTAGAAATGAGTACATCCATAGAAAGTTTGATGGTGCTCCCATTGAAGATAAAATGAGGAAGAATCAATTGAGATAGTTTGGGCGTGTGCAACGCTGGCCAATAAATGTGCCAACTATGAAAAATGATAAAAATATTGGATTATAGTTGATAGGGTAATGAGGAATAGAGAGAGGTCTAAGCTAACTTGGCTTGAGCCAATTTGGAAGGAATGGTAAATTGGTAATGCTTCACGAGGAGATGCCTATAACAAAGATGAATGAAAGAAAATGATTCATGTAGCTGACCAAACAATGTGGGATAAAGGCTTTGTCTTGTTTTGGGGGGGGGGGGTGAGAGAGAGAGAGAGAGAGAGAGAGAGAGAGAGAGAGAGAGATGATATTGCTTCGCCTTCAAGATAAATACTTTGTAATTATGAAAAATCTTTTTAAGGGGAAAATACCACAATATGTATGTCAGAAGGAGGTGTATGTCAGAAGTGGGGTTGCTATGTCAGTTCTATGGAATAGCTGGGCGAGGTTGCTTAGGATAAGAGTCAACTGTAAATATACTTAAGTAGCACGATATGCATGCTAGCAACCGTACTTTACTTTTATTGTAAATACGTCGAACCTTATAAAGGATGTTTGGACATGTTATGTTTTCTTGTTTGTTTATTTGTTTTCTTCTTCTTTTTTAACTTTTTCCATTTTAGACTATTAGTATTGTGAACCACCATTCTATTTCTTATCTCATTTATGTGATGCTATCTGCACTATGCCCTGTTTCTTAACCAACCTACATGGTTGAGGTGAGGGTTTCGTTGTAGTAGTTATTGTTATACCTTGTCCTGTTTCATTGTATTCATATTGTTTTTTGATTTTTCGCCTTTTCTGGATATTCATTTAGTTTGTGACATATATATTAGTAAAATATATCCATTCCTCATTGTATTATGCAGGGGTTATAAGCGTTTCTTCAAAAGAACTGCCTTGGAGGCTTCAGATTATCTTAAAGATGATTGTCTGTCGATAAATTGTAGTGTTGGTGTTGTTAGATCACATACTGAAGGACCCAAGGCTTATACAATACATGTACCTCCCTCCAACATAGCCCAGCAGTTTGGCCAACTTCTAGAAAGTGGAGAGGGAACTGATGTATCTTTTGAAGTTGATGGGGAGATCTTTTCTGCTCATAAATTGATCCTTGCAGCTCGCTCACCTGTGTTCAGAGCACAACTTTTTGGTCCAATGAAGGACCACGACATGCAATGCATAAAGGTTGAAGATATGCAACCTGCAGTGTTTAAGGTAAATATTTCTGACTCTGTGCCTAATTTAATGTTTTGCCATGCTTTCTTGCATTATACTTTCATAATCACATGGATTGTTTTTCAATCTGACTTTGGGCTTATAATTTGCGCGTCAGAGATAACTGCAGTTTCTTGTATCTGACCTTGCCTTATTTTCTCATCATCTAGACTCTTTCGAGAGTCTAAGGAAAACCGTGGAGGGTTGCCCTTGGTTGCTAACCCTAATTTGTGCAACTGGTAAGGTCAGTTTTTTTTCTGGTCATTGGCCTTGTAGCTTGGCAATCTCCTTTCTTGTCTGAAGTTGCCTTGATCAGGAATCCTGCTTCAATAAAGGGTTTGACATGCCACATCTGGTTGGTCCAGCTGTATGATGCATAAGACCAACCTTGCATAGATGGGAGGCTCACAATTTAAGGTCAAGACTTGTTCTTTTATTGCTATCGTATAGATTAGTTCTCTGAGTGTGACATACTAGAGCATCAGACTAAGAATGTGTGGAAAAGGTCAATATATATTATATGTCGTAAGATCATCAGGATATGTGGATTGAGGAAATTTTTACTTCAGATAGCTTGGTGGTTTTCTCAAATAAGACTTCTGGTTTCACTGTGTGGAGCAAACATTAAGTGTAAAAACATGTGGGCAATTCTTTGGTTCTCTTTCACACTTTGTGCTAGTGATAGTACCATATTATTGATACTTTGGTTACTTCTGTTTATTTCTATTATTTCCTTTAATGGATTATACTTCAACACCAACTCTGCTATTGATAATTTGGTATAGAATGAGAATTATATAAAGTCAGTCGTAGCTCCCTCTCCTCCAAATCACTGTACCTCCATTTATGTCATCAGGAAGATGTGGATGTCATGAATTACCACCCCCATCTATCAATATATAAAAATGGGAGGAAAAAAATCTCCACCAACAAACCCCCATCTGGAAACACCCAAACTCTAAAACGCACAGAGGCAGGTAGGGAGGGGCTCACACAGCTCGACTTTATTGTAATGATAATGCTTATTTGTGCTTCCACAAGTTCAAAAAAAGGTCTGCATGACATCACAAAGTTGGGAGCTTTGCTATTCAGAGCCTAGCTTCTTATTTTGGACAAGAAACGAAAACTTCTTGTTACAACATAGTCTTTACAACTCTAGGAACTTATGTGCCTTCATTGTTATGATACAGTTTAGCTTTTCATTTGTTTCCATCTTATTTTTGGTGTTCAGAGCGTAGAGACCATTTTGCACGCATGTTATGACCTATTGATGACAATGCTTGGACATAGTTAACTTATTCTTTAGGTCTTCCATTTCTTTTTGCTGCTGCAGGTTAGCTGTGCTTCAGAATTATTTTTGACAGTGTTCTGCGCTAAGCATATGCTTTTATTGAATATGGATTATGATGTAAACAGAGAAATTGTACTGTGTCAACTAATACTGCTGCTTCTGTTAGTACTACTGCTGTGACTACTAGTACCAATTGTTAGAATTAATATAAACAGAACATGATCAATTGCCTCTATGTATAGACATCAAAATCATGTATAATAGATCTTGAGCCATCGCTTTAGATAACATACCTTTTCGAAGGATGATAAATTGTACCCGGATCTGGATTTCGCAGTAGGGAACGAGATGGAGAGCCTTCTCTCTGCTAAACCTAGCCTCCTATGGGTGGAGAATAATACATGGCTGCAGAGAGAGACTTCCTCGCTATATATAATTTTTTGATTAGTGGCCTTCCCATAATGTCCCTAACCCTAATTAGAGAGTAGTACCAGGTCTCACCGACCTTTACAACTTAGTGCACCTATTAGACACATCTAATATGTTAACATGAATTGCACGTGTGTTATGATATGGGATAGGAAATAGGGTATGGATCGAATCAGGAAATATCTTACAATCTCCCACTCGAGACATACCCGACTAAATTTTTTTTTGAAAAAATATTTATTTTGAAAAATTTTAATATCCCATATCACAATTTTATTTTAAAAGCGGATGGCCATCCTTTGATTTTTGAAAAAACTCACACGTGAAATTTATCGTTAGTCATGGTGCACTCAAACTACTGGCACTCTACGACTAAGAGGATGACTAGCACGGTTCACGGACAAATTTCGGTCAAGCTTTATGCTTTTGCCTAATTTATATCGTGGACTTTCGGGCTAATTATCTTAACAGCTTTCGAGAGATACTTTATTGGTAGAGTTTAGTACGTATATGACAAATGTATATGTAGTGTGTACAAGGTTTTAAATATCGGATATCGGAATCGTATCGGATGGGGGTTTTTCATATCGGATATCGGATATCGGGGGATATATCGGGGATACGCGCGCATATCGGGTGTTCATATTGGACACTATATATAATGAAATATTGATAATTAAGAGTTGGTTTAGAGTCATACATATCATCTACCTAATAAAAATGATGTAATATGCTTGCAAAGACAGTAAAAAATAATGTACATTTGCACGCAGTCGTGCAATAAATAAGTTATTTCATATTGGGTGATATATCGGACAATTTATCGGCCAATATCGGGCAATTTATTGGCCGATATTTCAAATATCGGCCGTTTTTTGCTGCAAACGATATGGCGAACGATTTCCCCATATCGTATCGGCAGCAGGCAAAAAAAGAGATATCGGACGATATCTCGGCCGTATCGGCCGATATTTAAAACAGGGAGTGTGTATAATACATTTTCATAAGTTCCTGCAACGTGTGCTTACCAGACACACGTCATCTCAATACTTAGACGACCGTCATGCGAATATCATCGCTCATATTGAGATGAAGGCTTAAGGTCGTGGAGTCTACCCACGTCCAGCCTAAGCGATCTTGAGAATCCTCAGTAGTCTCCTTCCAAAGGCACTTTATACTTTAGCATGTGCAACTGCACAACTTTAACTTTAACATTACAAATGCGCATTTAATAATATCAGCTGAAATAAAATACCATATAATAACTGCATGCCTATCATAATAACTGTCTGAGAAAAATCTTATGAAACTGAAATGTAGAATGTACTAAGGACACAAATAGCATTACTGAAAATTTGACATCAAACTCCCACTCAAAAGGACAATCACAGATGTACTCCCACTCAGAAAAACAATAATCACGATGACTCTAGTACCCTCATGCATGCACAATGTCCTTGAAAGGTGGTCACTAAGAGTCTTTTGGTAAGTGGGTCTGTAATATTCTCCAGTGTGATCTTATGCACTATGTCAAATTTAGCGCATCAGATTGACAAAAGAAGCTAATGCAAAATGAAACTCCTTTATGCTGCCAACCTGAAGTTGAGTGCAGAAATGAAATCATTCAATGAGCAATGCATAATCTCACTCAGCTATCCAGTTACAAGACCAAAATATCACCATGTTGTATCAATAATTAAATCAAAAGTGACCTAATCAATCAATATATAGTCCAACAATGTAGAAGGCACTTCCTCTCCTAAGCGAAAGAGCTCTTGTAGGATCAAAATTCAATGATAGATCTAAGAACAATATCATTTATACTACAACATAAGATAATAAAAATTCAGGTATGGTGTTCTTGAGTAAATTTCTTAATCTTTCAGAAAACTATAAAAAGGTCTTGAGTTTTGATCATCCTGATCGATCTAGCCATAATATTCTCCCTCTCGATTAGACCTTATAACTTTCATCTTTCGATTCAATTATCGCTCAACTCCTAATTGAAAAATCTTGAAAAGTTTTAAGGAATCAGATTTCTTGTGGAGGAGAAAGACATGGGCATAACGAAAGAAATCATTAATGAATATAATGAAATATCTATGACTTCCCCGAGAAGGGTGGGAAAGGTCTATAAATATCAGTATGGATAAGCTGAAATAGATCTGTACTCTTTTCTGATTCCATTTTTTTTGGGATCAATTTTCCTCAAATATAATCAAAAATGGTGGAGAAATCAGAAAAATCTAGAGAGTCAAGAAACACATATCTTCACAAGATAATGCAATTGAAAATATGCCCAAAATGTTTATGTCATAATCTAGAGGACTACAAGAAAAATCTAGAACATTTTGCAGTAGGCAAAATATTATGAGAAGGATTAGCACCTGATAAAAATTGTTCATATGATGCATCAATATCAGTTTGAATAAATTATCAACCAGCAAATCAGAATCAACAGAATCACCATAGAGATGGATAATAAAACTAGATTCATTCAAATTAGCACTACAACCAAAATTCTTAAAAAATGACATCATATCCAAAAGAAATTATTCTGGAACATAGATCAAAGTATGCTCAAAATGACACATAAAAGATTTCTTTCAAATTTAAAACATGACAAGAGTTCAAAATTAGTTTAAAAGGTTCTTACGGACTCCACTTGAACTTTATCTCCAGTCCCCAAATAGAGTTGTTCCTCAGGCCTGGCTGTTCGCGTTACTGTGAACCCCTTCCTTCTTAGATAGCCAAGCCTTATACCTATTGCAATCCTTCTTCATGTGACCTTCTTTCTTGCAGAAGTAGCAGGTATTGTCACTTCCTGATGCTGGATTATTGTTGTTAGTTGGAACGACCTTCTGATTTCCCTTGTGGTATCCTTTCTGGTTTTCATTTTTCTTGAAGCCTCCTTTCTTGAAACTTTTCTTACTGGCAGCATTGATGGAGAGATTCTCATACCTGATTGAAGAGTCAAATGTGCAGATTCAGCCTTACCTTTCTTGTGACGCTCTTCTTCTGCAACACATGTGGCAATCAGATCATTCAAACTCCATTCCTTTTCTTGGTTCTGGTAGTGAACTTGGAGCATCTCAAAGCTTTTCGGGAGAGAAAACACCGCCAAGTGAACCATCAGGGTGTCATCGATAGATAAACCAAGCTCCCGAAGTTGAAGAACTAGCTTGGAAATCTTAAGGATATGCATCCTCACACTTTCACTTTCATCATATTTCAGAGAAAGGAGTTGGCATAGACAACTATATTGCTTGCTCATGACAGACCCTTCAAACTGTTGCTTGATGACCGCAAGCAAATCCTTAGCATTCTCCTTCTCAGGAATCCCACCACTCATAAGACTTAATTATGAGAATACTCATCTTGTTGGCTTTAACCCATTTGTTGATGGACACCAGAGTTGCTGCCTTTTGAGCATCAGTAGCCGTTGGGTCAATAATGGGCTTGTTCTCAGTCAGCACAAAGTCATAGTCAAGACAACCCAATACTATCTGGAGTTTCATCTTCCAGGTTGAATAGTTTGATTCTGTCAGTGTCTCTATTCCAGTAAAGTGTCTCTGAACTAAAGTGGGATCCATAACTGCAGCGGAAACAAACACTAGCATGTATTAATATTCACTGTACATAATAAACTTATGTGAATATATATATATATATATATAAATATATATGCATTAATTCTTTACTGTCACGAGCCTATCCAGTGTTAGGATGGTCGAGTCAGAGTGGCTTTGTGTTCATGGTTCATGCCTTTCCACTCTGCGGGTCCTACAATCAACAATTTAATCTTGCCTTTGGGCAATGACTAATTATGATTGTACCCAGTTGATGATAGAATCATGCTCAAGACTAGACTAACCACGTTCGGTTCAATTACAGACACTTCCTATCCTTTGGGTTTAGGGTTATCCTAATCTTACTGACACATGTAGTCTATCTTACCCTACTAGGTTACTTAAAAATTATATAATCACCTTTGGGTAATATATAAAACTTTAAATAACGTAGCACCACTGTCAATCTTAATGGGTCACAAGTAGAGGGTCCCAAAATAAGAGTAAAACAAAATATGTTACTGAATAGTTTACCTTTGGGTAGATCTACCTAGTCATATTAGGTTTTACTCAAATGATCGTTAATCTTATCTCACATAAACCCCATTGGAGATACTATACTTTATAGAATGTGATAATATTTGCTTTCACCAATAAAATTTTAGTGAAAATCATAAACTTTAATTGAACACATGCAATGATATCCACATTCACAACTTTAAAAAAAAAAAGTTGACTTTAAAAAAAAAAATACTAATAGCAATTGTACACTGTTACTACTTACTGCTATTACAATTAGAGAAATGGTACTGTTGAACTATTAATATACTACTAGAACTATTATTAGAGAATCCATATGCAGTTAAAGAATTAACAAAATGTTACATGGGTATTATCCACATTTAAAAGTAGCACAGGATATCCTCTCCTCCATGCAACATTGGTCTAATGGTATCATTAGGGGTTTGTGATTCTTGATTTTTTTAATCGGACACAACAAGATCTATTACTAGTAATTCTAGTGCCACTGGGAGGGAGGAGTTTTTATGAAATCTTTATGCAACCTTAGGCTGTAGTTCTTCAGTTAAATGTTAACCTGGAAAGCGGCTACTGGTTATCACAGATTATGCCTTATATTAGCATCTCTGAGATACAAGCTGATTACTAACTTCTATGGTCTCTCGCATGAGAACTGTTGTGAGCTTGGTCTAACTTCAATCCATAGTGTAAAGTTGAAACTAAATTTGCTTCATTAATTGTATTTGCAGGTTTTACTTCATTTCATGTACTGGGATTGCCTACCAGAGATGGATGACCTTACTGGTGTGGCTTTGACATTGATGGCTCAGCATCTGCTTGCAGGCGCAGACAGATATGCACTTGAGAGGCTTAGATTACTCTGTGAAGCAAAGCTATGCGAGGATGTTTCCATTAACACAGTGGCAACCACGTTAGCTTTGGCCGAGCAGCACCACTGTTTTCAGCTTAAAGCTGTTTGTCTTAAATTTATAGCATTGCCTGAAAATCTTAAGGGTAATAACACTGCCTTTGTTCTCGCATTTGCTAAGTTTCTATTTAATAAAAATTTAACATATTATTTACTGGTTTTGAGTCCCATTATGTATGTAGTGTGCTCCAGTGATGAGAAAGCTGCTACATGTGGGTGGTTCTCGAAATTAATTCACAGGCAATCTGTACTTGTTAACATATTATCTGAATTTGTGTCTCAATATTTTCATATACACTTTTGTGTTCCTTATGTTTATGGGTGTTCCAGTCAATTTCGAAGACCTTCGTTTAGTTTATAGTTGGCTGTATCTTCGTTTGCATTGAGATTCATTATATTCTTATCAACTTTGGTCTCTCTTCTTGTTGGGATATGCAATCAGGCAATGTACCAACTTGTAAGGGCCTCATAATGAAATATCTTTATGCTTCATACAATTCACATTGTCTATCCGTTGTTCTATCCATTGTTCCATCTAACATCTAGAAATGGTGGTAGCCCTGATTCTTGATTTGTTGCAACTACAATGTGGCCACTTAACTGATGCATATACATGCATTGTTTGGAAATATTCAGATTATCAGAAATGTTCAGAAATCTGAATCCTGATTATTGTTTTGCCGATTGGTTTGCAGCTGTGATGCAAACTGAAGGATTTGAGCACTTGAAGGTCAGCTGCCCCTCCATATTGACAGAGCTCTTGGAATATGTGGCAAAAGTGGGAGAACGCTCAATCAAGACCAGTATCCGTGTGTTTGAGCCGCTTGATGGCAGTGATGTTAATGGCAGACGAGTGAAGCCACGGATCATATAGCTTTTGCAGCGACAAGCTTCCCATTGTTGAAGAAATACTCGGTTCTTCTTTTCCTTTTTTAGTTTCTTGTGTAAATCAAATCTCGTTGGTTTTGTATTTTTTGACTATCCATTATGTATGCTAGCGTCTTGTAAGTTATTTCATAATGTATTGGGAATTTTGTACTTGTGTTTGGGGTTAGGGTATTGTTGTTCAATGTTGCCAGGTGGTGTTCACTTACTATAGGGAAAAATGAAAAAAACCATCACCATTAAGATTCGCAGAAAACATGCATACCAAAATTTATAGGAACATTATATCAGCAAATGTTGTGTATCTTTGGAGTGCATGTTTGTTATTACTGAGTTGTTGGCTGTGGGGATATTATCTGCTGAAGTAGCAGTTCTGGTTGACTGCTAAGTGTTGCTCCTGTTTCAAAATTTCCTTTTGAGTGATGTGTTGTAACAAACATAAATGTTTCATTTCTGTGCATTTTGGTTGGCCGTTTCGGCGAGGGATGCTAATTATTTCAGTGTTATGCTTTCGCTATTGTAGATATTGAGAGGTTCGAACCCATGAAAGTATCATTTGTATTGTCATGGGTTATTATTATATGAATGAACCACCATACCTGTTGGATGCGTACGCATGAATGTATGTGTAACATTGACCTCATGTTGCATTGTAAGCAACCTAGTTTCAGTCTGGATTTATTTTTTTTTTTTATTTTTATTTTATGTTGTCTTGTTATTGTACCAAAATTTTTGGGACATTTTAAGATGAATATCAACGTGTCATAATGGAAACAATGAATATCTTCATGGATTGTCTGTTCAAGCAGTTCATGGTGTGAGATTTTACGCTGACTAACTTGTTAGATGACTCTTATCTACTGTCCTCAACCAAAACCAACAGCGTCTTTATTTCTAGTTAACTTTCTAGTTGAAGAGGATTTTTCCCCCCTCCTCTTCTAGGGGTAGTATCAGTTTTAGCTATAACCTACTCTACTCTTTAACCCGATTTAGGGCGTGTTTGGCTCTTTGAAAACAGAAAGGTAAACCTGAGCAACAGTCATATCCCTCAATTTTCCCATGCAAATTTGACGCGAGTCTCATCAGGCGTCAGGATTTATAACTGATTCATAGCCTCTTCGACTGGAAATCTGAAGTGCCAAAAAGTCAATGATGACACGGGCTCATCAGCCTTTCACGTTTTCTCAAATTGTGTCAAACAAACACAATTCGATAAAGAAAGAAAATCTACCAGCGAGCCCACGAGTGTTTTACGTTTCTCCTCATTTTACAACCAAACAAACAGGCATTATATTCGGAGTCAAAAGTGTAAAAATAACGAATCCAAAATCCTAATGGGCTTTCCAACCCGACCCGTTATCTGAGAGGAATCATAGATACGCTACGCCAACGCGAAGTCTTGCGGCTCTCTCTTTTGGGTACTCTGCTTTCCTTCTCTCTCTCGCGCTCGCAGAGGGAAACAAGAGATCAAAGATGGTACTTATTTTTTTGCCTTTCTTCCTCCCTATTTCCCCTCTTTTTTCCTCGATTAGGGTGCCTTCCATCAGTCTATGATCCCCCAATTTCTAACTTCTCTTGTTTGCTTTGTAGTTGTTCTTCTCGTACTTCAAGGAGTTGGTGGGCAAAGAGGTGACAGTGGAGCTGAAGAACGATCTCGCCATTAGAGGGATCCTTCACTCCGTGGATCAGTACCTCAACATCAAGCTCGAGAACACCCGGGTCGTCGATCAAGACAAGTATCCTCACATGGTTGGTATTTCTCGCTTCAGTTCTATTTCCTAGGGTTTCGCTGTTTCGCCTTTCTCGATTGGACGAGGTTGAAACCAAAGGGTGGAAGTTTTGGGAGAAAGTTTTCAACTTTTTGGGTTTATGGGTTATCGCGATTTGGGAAAACTTGTTTACTTGTTAGTAGTCAGGGTTTTGACAGGAAGTGTTTCTTTTTGACGAAACAATGTAATTCACTAAAAAAGAAGAAATTTTTAAGGTAGATTGGAATAAATTTGTGGGCTTTAGGGGTTTGGGTTTGTGATGGTTAATGTTAATTTGTTTTCTTCTCATAATGAATTGTGCAATAGAGGTTTATTTTGTTTCGTGACACCATGGATGCGTTCTGAATAACTAAACCGTGAAGTTACAGTTAACTATTCACTCAGTTTCTTTCAGAGCAGATAGTAGAAAAACTATGTTATGGGATGATGAATGAAGATTTGACACAGATTAGAGGCTCTAGTAGTGATGCTCGGTCTAAAGTTGTTTTGGGTACTGGCACACTGGGTCTAGTATTATTCATGGATAGGGTCAAAACTTGAATCCTTCCAAAGCATGCCCGAAAATTTATCTGTCCAGAATTGTCCAACAACCGTCCCAACCCAAGTCCGGTAAACCTAAAAAGAAGGGGTTAGGAGGAAGAAGTTGGATAAAGAAAGTAATAGCCTTGGCCCAAATCTTTCTGCTATTAATGAGCATACTGACAATTTATATTCTTTGAATAGCTTTAGCGTATAAAAATAACCTTTTGCCTTTGTTCTTCTTTGGACAATCAAGGAACTCCAAAGGGAACTTGAGTTTCCTCATGCAATTTGCCAACCTAGCAAATACTTGTCTCTTCGTTCCCACACTAACCTTGTGATGCAATAAAACCGGTTTAGAACAAGTTTGATCTGAGTTCTGCAATCAAGGTTTACTTAAGGTTAATTGGGTCATTTAGGTCATTGCATTCATATCCATGATCCAGAGTTTCATTACTTTATGAGGGACTTTCGGTTTTATGTTCTTAAACTTTTTTAAAAATAACCTATAACTTCGCATATATAGTTTTTGAGAGACTTAGTTCTTGTTTCCATGAGAACTTTCGCAATCCTCTTGAGTCGAGGAAGATATTATGGAAATAATACTTGCTCCCTAGCGTGGACAATCCTTGCACGTTGGTACTAAGCACAGTAATTGGTGTTGTAATACTTTTTCCTTTCCATTTCTTTTACATGGGTTTTTATAGATGGATTTAGTTATATTTTAGGTAATTTTGGGATCTCTTTTTATAGTACGTAAACGCTATCCAAAGACTGAACTTATGGGCATGTTTCAGATATTTATTAGTGGAAGAGTTATTGCGTAGATTTTTGCATCTCTCAAATTTCTTTTCTTGTTTAAGTGATTTTTTTTTCCCTTTAAGCTTCTAACACCATAATTCACTGCATTTTGGAATCTAGCATGCTGGTTTCATCACTTAATAATAATTGGATAACCACTTGCTGGCTTAATGTTGATTTATTGTGTGGAACCCATGGGGTTAGGTCATAACAAAATTAAAGGTTGGAGCTGTCAATCCCATCTATTATTTCATTATCTGAATGTCTGCCTATCATAACAATGGACAGTCTCTTGATTTTTCTTTGCATTATCCATTGTCTCATATATATAAGTTTTAGCTGCATTTATTTTACTTTCTATTAGTTTGACAAAACAATCTTAATAACTCATTGCCTTGAGTATACTGTCTCTATTAAGTTGTTACAACGAATTCTCATTGCCACTTGTCTATTTTCTTTTGTTTCTTATTGTTAAATGATAGTACTTTCCTGGGTTAACCATGATCTTCACATTGTGTTTTTTTGTATGTCTACTAACTTCACATTGCAAGTTACATCCCCAAAAAAAAAACCCAAAAAGAAAAAAAAGGAAAGGCCTCTGCAGGCTGACATTATAGTCGCCTTTCTCCCAATACGGGTGCTATGATATAAGCCTCCGGACCTCTATCCCAAAAAAAAAAAAAGTGATGATCAACATGCTTTGTTCTTGTTGTTGTTATGGTCTTTAATCCATGGTTTATATGAAACCACTCAATTCTTTGGTCCTTTCCTGGGTTGACTCTAAAATGGCAACTCCCCAGTATTCTCTAATGTTGTTCCTCTACCCAATGTGGAGCTTGACAATTATTGTTATTGTTGCCATTAGATGTTATGAATTACACAGCCTCACAGAACTCTAATGTATTTTAATTGTATTATAAGCCTATTATTGCATTTGTCACTTATCATCTATTCTTAAAGTTTTTAATTAGTATATATCCTTCTGGATGATTCCATCTTCAGAAGCTTGCTAGCGGCCTTGCCATGGCTGCTTGTGCATTAGGACTACAGATTTTTACATAATAGGAAGCCTTTTTTGTTGACTTCAGTTCCTATCGTGCACTTTCATCTATCATCTGAAAGTCCTGTTTTTATTGTAAAAATGTTGCAGCTCTCCCTTTTTTGCCCCCTTAAAATTCACTAAGCTAACACAACACAAATTTCTGACCGTGCAGTTGTCGGTGAGGAACTGTTTCATCAGAGGATCCGTGGTGAGATATGTTCAGCTCCCTCCTGACGGCGTGGACATTGACATCCTTCACGATGCCACCAGGAGAGAAGCCCGCGGCGGTTGATCATGTCTGAATGTTTTTAGTAGCCTTGGCATTTATTTTGTTGCCTCAATTTGAGTTCTGTATCAGTTGAAAACTTACTGGCACTCCAGTATTATCATTAGTATACTGCACTTGAATTGTGAATTGTAAGCTTTAATAACATACTTTGTGTTATTATTCTCCTTCAAGAATTGTTCTCTCTTCCTTTTCTCTAGAACAACATGTTAATCTTATTTGAAGCTGTGCTGTGATGTGATGTGAAGACTCGTGCTGAAGAAATAGGATTATTGGGTTGGATCGTTAAAGAATCTCATTCGTTTTGATTATTGAAGTTTGAGGGTTCTCATCAACTTTTGTGTTCAGTATTGTTCAGGGCCTGTTTGAGAAATTTTCAGTTAGAAACTGTTTTTTTGGCCTGATATTGGTGGGACTTAGGGATTTTTCTCACTCATTGTATTTGAATGACTAGATTTATAACAGTGACATTCTAGAAGCAGAGTATTTTCCTTTCGCAGTGGCTGAGAAAATAAAAAAAAATTGTGTGATACAGACCTTTTTTGTTGACTTCAGTTTTCCTCGGCACCTTACCTTCGAGTACAATTGTGTGATTGAGTTGCACAAGTTAATTCATTTTAGTTTTTAACCATCATCTGAATCATCAGAATTAAGTCGTCTTTTAACCATCATCTGAGTCATCAGAATTAAATCGTCAGCTTTCCAGTTTTCCTTCCTTGCTCTGTTGTCTTGGTTTTCATGTGAAAGAAAATTCAAAATTTACAAAAGTAAGAAAAACATCAATAGATTATTCAACTGAGGTCTGAGATTCAATATTAATCTGAAGTAGCATTTGGCACTGCATCTCGCATTAGCAGCAGTAGACAATGAAAACAAAAATGACGAACTTCATCACACAATGAATGACAAGCAGCAGAAGTAGAGCACGAAATTTGCATCTTTTCATTGAGGTTTCACAGATTCAAAACACATTGACATCTCTAAACAGGAATCGAAAACCCTGACATCAATCCGAATTTACAAAAAATGCTCCAAAAGAAGAAGAAGAAGAAGCAGCTCGAACCCTCTCAATCAAAAACCTCAAGCTTCTCATACTCCTCACCAGAGAAGGCCTCCTCCTGTTGGTATTTTGGTGCCTCATATCTATTGGAGAAGACTACACTACAGTCAGTAACATGTACAGGCACAACAACAGATGATTATTGATAGCTAAGACAGAGCGGTAGACCAACTGCGACCCAAAAGAAACTGAGGATGACTCAGTGTATCGACAACTACATGTAGGTGTCGACAACTGAGCATTGACCGCAGACCCAACAATAATTCAACGTGTCTCAGTCTGTCGACAACTGACATGCAACTATCGACAGCTGCGGAAACTTTCAGATTCCGAGTTGATTTCAGATTGGGATTTTGAAAGGTTTCCGAATCCTTTCTTCCAAAGGCGGTTGATTGGATTACTATGATTTGCTAAAAATTTAGAAGGTCTAGATTTATTCTATTTGTTTATAAAACCCTTAGGGTTGTGGGTTTTAGACAGTGAGGTTGAAAGAGAGATTTTCACCTTATATTGAGAGCATCAGAAATCCTGGAGAAAGATTTTTGTAAACTCTAATCTTGCTTCTCAGTTTAATAAGATTTTCTCTCTTCCTTCCTCAAATCTTGTGTTTCTTGATTTGTGTTCTTCTTGTTATGATGATCAAGATATATTGCTTGGTTCGACTCGGTGCTTTTGTAGTTATTCTATTGTTTGGTGGTGCCTATCACAACACCTCCATGATAACCTCAGGGATAAAATCTCCATCCCTTTCCACAGAATTCTTCACCATATTCTTTGAAAACCTGTTGACAAGCGCCACCCTGCTCCTCCTCACCCTCACCCTCACCAGCACCTCTGAGCTCCCCTCTCCGTCCCCACATTCCAAACACAGTCTCCGGCGCGCAGTCACAGTACGCTCGCTCCTCAAACTTCCCCCTCAATGCCTCATACTTGCTCTCCCAGCTCGGCCTGTCATCAAACTTGGCGTCGCTGAACACAAACACCCTCTTTAGCATCTGCTCCCGCCTCCCGGCCCAGCTGGGCAACGACCTCTATCTGTCGAACACCTTTGACAGATTCGCCCCGCCCTCAGTCTCGGCCTTCTTGATGAACTCTGCCTTGTCTTTAATCGTCTCCCTTTCAATCTTGTGCAGCTGCGGGGCATCGCTGCAAGTGATCACCCTCTCCTTCCATGGCTCCTCGCTGAGTTCCGACACCAACAACCCGAGCACGGCGCACACCGCCATTGGCGTCCCTTCCATGCTGCTAGACGCATTTTGTAGACGACAATGCAATTCTTGAGCTTCCCTCTCTGGGACAAATCGACGAGCATCTTCCTCTACTGCAAGTCGGTGACCTAGGGGGCCGCGGCAGCCGAGGTGACAACTCGTGGGGGGAGCAACTCGTCGGCTGCAATCTTTGTCCCTTTTTCCTTCTAGATGTACTCGTTGAATTTTGCCGCACTGTGCTTCTTGCAGTGCGCGGTGTACTTGTCATCGCCGACGTGGGCATTTGTGTCATAATTATAAGATTCATAAGCTTCTCTCTTTACAATTTGAGTACAAAAATCCTGCTTATATAATCAGAGAAAAAGAAATCAAATACTCAGAGTTTGGATCAAAATCACAATCAAAATTCAACTTGAAATAAAATCAGAATTTGGGTTGGATATGCGCCCAGATTGCTGCCGATAAGTTGTCCTGAAAGTTGGTCCGTCTCATATTTTTGACAGCTTCAACTTGCTGTCGAAAGCTCGGGTCCTAATTTGACTGGCAGATGCTGCCTGGCCGTTCTGGACGGCTGATCAGCTGCCTGCTTTTCGTTTCTGGCCTTCAACTTTTGACAGCGACGACTCCTCTCTCCTGGCTATCTCCAAACGAGTTAAAAAACCCCATTTTTGTGCTTCTCCCCCGCAAATTCCCTGACTTTAGTTGCTTAACATTGGAAGGCAGCAACCCGACGAAGAACTTGTCGAACAAAAACTGTAGTTTTGATCGCCAAAGTAGCTTTAGACTGCCTGCATTGTGAGCTCGGCCTTCTTCTGCACACGCTTCTTGCTCGGGTTGACCTCGAGCTTCTTGAGATCGATGAGTATTAGGTTGTTGACGGTGTTAGCCACCATCGCCTTCTTCTTCCTCTTCATCGACACCTGGCCACTGTATCCAAACTTTTGGGGCTTATTGGGCTTGTTGTTACGCTCGGCCTTGACAGCGGCACATGCATCAGGGCCGTGGAGGAACTCGGCGAAGGCTGCGACGTTGAGGTCCAGGGTTCTCGGGTGGTGGTCGTGGAGCCAGAGGGCGCAGACGTAGAAGCTCTTCTTGACATTTTTTCTTGTGCCGCGGATGCCACGGAGGTTGCAGACAAGTTTCAGGACAATGAGGGGGTTTAGCCGCCACGCGGAGGCCAGCGTGGTGGTGAAGGCGAAGGGCGGGGTAATGGGGACCATGTGGAATAAGAAGTTGATGCAGCGGTTGCCCGACGAGGCCATGGGATTGTCGGAGTCATTGAAGACGTCATCGTTGGCGACGACAGCGACAAGGTGGGGTTTACGACACTATTGGTGCTGGTGTTGGTATGTGGTTTAGGGAAGTGGTGGAGGGCCGAGGAGAGAGGTGGTAGAAGGAGACATGAGAGGGTTTAGCTTTTTTGGCGAGGAGAGGTGGGTGGCAAGTCGGTTCATGTGTGTGAGCCACACACACAAATATAAGAGGGTCGGGGGGTTTCAAAATACTTTAAAATTTTGTAACCTTGAAACTCGACATTTAATCTACGTGTCCGCACGAGATTAGGTTTTTTATAATATGTGTTTGTGGTTCACACACAAGAACCGAACTGGGTGGAGCGGGTGTGTTTATTATATAGGAGTTAGAGAGGAATTGTTTAAGGAGTAGTATTTGGATTTGGATTTGATTTTTTTTTTTTTTCTTGGGGCCAAGTTTTGGGAGTTTCCGATTTTGGAGGAATTATAGATTTTGATGAAGGAATTTAACCAACCTAGAGATTTTAGGATATTCGAAAAGAAAAAAAAAATCCTTCTTTTTGAGAGAAATTAAAAATAGCAAATTGGAATCTCGATCTAACACTTCAAACTAAACTTTGCATTTTGCAACATACACATTCATAAAGTATGTTTAATGTGGTAACATATTATCTTTGGATAGATGCTGACTTTCATCTTGATGTGAACTCTGATTTACGTGGCACATAGCATAAAGTATGTTTCAAGTGGTAGCATATTTTTCATTTTCTTTTTCTTACGATAAAATTATTTTCATTAATCAAAAGAGAAGAACAAAAGATCATGCTGAATCCAACCTCTCTAATAACTCTCTTACGTGAGAACCCGCTCACTCAATATATCGCTTAATAACTCAAAATAATCAGAAAAACTCATCATAAATTAACAATTAACATACTAAGGAATAGCTTCTTTTGACTCGCCTTGAGGAAGCACCATCTCTCCAGATTTACTACTTAGAAGAGAATATAAGGATATTGATCTCTCGTATATCATTAAGTCACATACCAGAATCAACTGGCTCTACTGATCGAAAAAAAGTTGATCCTCTTATAGATCTCAGATTGATTAAATTTAATCGAAGTAAAGATAAAAGAAAAGATGATGGCCGACCCTCTTATAGATCCAAACATTGAATGGGTATCAAGTATCTCAATCGCCATCAAACAACTATGAACTCGATCATCGACGAAACTATTGAACTTCTGATAGCAAACATAAACATAACTCGTTACCATGGATAATCCATAGTAGCCCACATGAAGGGAGAAGAGATCACAAGGGAAAATCGAGGTGATTAGGAACACTAGCTACTCCCAATAGTTGAGATCGCATGAGATCTCGTGCACGTCCTCTCCCCAACTGTCAAAATGAACAAAGAAGAGTAACCCTTTGCCTCAATCAATCCCTGAATTTAAAGAGAAGTCGAGATATCTAGGATCGCTAGCCACCCGCCAACAGTTGAAATCATACAAGGTCTCGTGCGCATCCCGTCCTAACTGTGAAGATGAAAATTGAAATGTAACCTTTGCTGCTAGCAATCACCGGACCTCAAACTTCTCATCATGAAATTCTCTCTAGCACTTTCTCACAACTAAGGGAGAGAAAATCCTAACTAGAGGAATAAATAGAGATTAGGTGGAAAGGGGAGTCATGTGGTAACATATATTATCATTTGGGGTTGCACGGGGGTTTGTTGGGGTTGGGGGGGGGGGGGGGGGGGGGGGGGTGGGGTGGGGGTGGGCGTGGGAGAGAGCATAGGTATGAAACACATCTCATAAAGTATGCTCATGATAACAAATATTACCGTACAAGTTCATCTGATAACATATTATCATTACATCATAACAGGTGTGACCATGCAATTAGTACATTCAATAACCATTCTACTTGGAAAATACTTTGATTCCTACATTCCTACTACTTGAGATGCTTTGCAAACCATTCCATCATGTCCTGATGAGCTTCTTCAGCGTTCTTCACAGCAGCCTCATCGTTGATGTCGTATCGCACTGTCCATCCATGAACCACACCAGGAAAGATCTTCACGTAGGCGTCAACCTACACAACCGATAAGGTGTTACAAGGTTTTGCCCTTTTACTATAGATAGACCAAAAAAATGGAAATATGTTTTCCATGCAAAGATTATCTAATCTGTAATCATCTCAACAATGAGAATCTATCCAAGATGCAAACATGTTCATCTGAATATGACATGTAAAAATGAATATGACATGTAATACTGGTTTGAACATGTAACAATAGCACCCATGTTTTAAAATCTCGGTTCCGGCATTAGTCAATGGTTTTTTATATCAATCCCGGGCAATATCGCTCATTAATATCGACAATATCGATCATATTGGTAATATCCACCCTGATATTAGGCAATATTAGTTAATATTGTATTAGGTACCTCAAAACATGATAAGATATTGCCGGTATATATAGGAATTGACTGATATTTAAGACCATGGTAGCACTAGAAGCGTTTTATGCTAAGAAAGAAGTTTAAAGAAGGGGAAAGATGACATATAGATACATCAAATCACATTCAACTCTGACTTAAATATGCTAACTCTAGAATTACAGCCATGCTGTCTTCCATCAAAATATAAATATTAAATGGTTTTTTACCTATATTTCAATAAAAAAAAAAGGGTTTTTACCTCATTTTTGGCCGATAAAACCTCCTCAAACTGTTTTAACAGTTCAGGTGGAGAGATCTTGTCAAACTCAGCTCCCAGTACAGCAAGGTTCGATTTGATCTCTGAAAAGGACCAACTGTTTAAATTAAAAGATTTGAAAAATAGAAAAATAAAACACCATGCAACTATAATTAATTACTCCCAATTTTCCCATGTTCATTTTGCTAGAATTTCGTGGTATGGATATGACAATATCTATACCTTTGATGTCATCTACGGTGACTAGTGAAGGATGCAACATCACTGAAGCCTTAACGTCACCAGATTTTGCTAATTCTGCGACAACTTTGGCTGAAAATGCAATTCACATTAGCTATTATTGACAAAAATAACATTGGTAAATGATAGAAGTTTGGCTAATATTACTATCAACAAGAATCTATACATTTATATATGAGAGAATTAGCAAACATTTATGGGGACCATGTACTTCTTGGTATGATCGTAATGAATCCTTACCACCCCAGCAAAATCCAGCAGCCCCTATTGCAGAAACACCTTTCTCTTTCAATGCTGCAATAATTGGTTTTGCATCTTCAAATCCTTTGTCCTATACGAAATAATAAGTTTGAAAGGTTTATCATTGCACAAAACAACTGTGGTGAAAGTCAAGAATAGAACTGCAATATTCCAGGAATATATGATTAATAAGCTTGGACCCAAGACTCAAGAGGGGTTTTCGCCTTCTGTATCGTTGTGGATTCCAAGCATGTTCCATCTCAGTGCATCGAAATGGTATTTAGGCCTAGCCGAATCATAACAAGGTATTCCTTAGTAGATCAGCAAGGGAACTTGAATCCCTTTAGTAGATAAGCTAGGAAACATTGCTGAGCATGAGGAAGTCTATGAAACACTTGATGATACCTAATATAGCAATGTTTTTAATTTGCCAGTATTTACAATGATTTGAAACCTTAGTAGTTGCTAGTATCTACTTAGTTCGCATGCAGAATCCTCCAACTCCAACTGAAAACAATATATATACTGTCTGCAAATGAACTTTAGGGACAGATGATGCTGTTGATTTGGTAAGATGAACTTTAAATGAAACTGTCTAGCATCTTAATCCCAGGTGTCATATTACTAGGGAAAACTTCCAGCAATAATTTATCCAATCTTATAAGCATGTCGATTATGGCATTCAAGATGCACAACAACAACAAAGCCTTCCCTCAAAACAACAACAATAAAGCCGTCCCTTAAAGTTAAATTAAGAACTATGATATCCCTTTTAACTTCCTCCACCCATATTTGTTTAGGCCTATCTCTAATTCTCATCATGGTTCGAAGATTCGGCCGAGTCGGATACGACTAGGCGGGTGCCGAGACGAGTTCGGTACCCGAATCACACGTTTGGGCCGTATCGACCTGACTCGGCTGAGTCGGCCCTGAGTTGAGCTGACTGTTCACCCCTTACTCGAGACTGGTTGAAAAAAAAATGACCTACCGTCGTTGCTATGAGCCCCGAGGGCGGGGCCGACTGTTCACCCCTTACTCGAGACCGGTTGAATAAAAAAAATGAGACCTACCGCCTTCGCTACAAGCCCCCGTCCTCGCCGTGAGCCCCCAAGTGAGTGAAGGAGAGAAAGGGAGAGGGTGAGGGAGGGGGGGGGGAGAGAGAAAGAGAACGAGGGTGAGGGAAAGCGAGAGAGGAGAGGGTGAGATCGAGAGAGAGAGAGAGAGAGAGAGAGAGAGAACGGGTGAGGGAAAGAGAGCCACAGAGAGAGGAGAGAGAGAGAGAGAGATCGGGTGATCTCATCTTTTCTTTTTTCTTTTTTGGGTTTTTCTCATATTTACCCCTCAAATCTTTTATAATTTTAAATTTACCCCACAAATCAACATATTTTTCCAATTATCCCCTCAAAATAAATTTGTTTTGGACATGTGATACATGAATTTTGATGTCTATATTTTTTTACGATTTGTCGTGATTTTTTCAGAATTTTTTGAGTTTTCTATGTAGCATTTTGTGCATATCGTCTGAAACCGATCCGTCTCAATACCCGTCGAGTTGGCGACTGAGACCGCAACTTTGAACCATGATTCTCATTGCTCCATCAACTATGATTAATAACACTCATTGGCCTCTGTTGCACGTTTCCAAGCCATCTCAATCGATTTTCCTCGTTCCTCAGTAGGCACAACCTCAAACTTCTGACAAGTACACTCATTGCCCAACATTTTGACCCCATTAAACCATTGCTAGTCTTGTAGCATTCATGTAGAACTTCTTTTTCAACTTAATGAGTGCCCTTACAATCATATAAAACTCTCGAAGTACTACTCCACTTTAACTATCCCACTTTGAATTTATGAACCACATTCTTTCGATCTCACTGTCACTGTGAATGATTGATTCTAAATAGCTAAATGGTCGCTCTGAGGTATCTCTTGACCATACTTACATACCCATTTCTTCTAACAATTTCTCTAAAATTATATTGCACATAGTTTGTTTCTATTCTGCTAATTCAATTCCAAAGCTTGGAAAATCATCTTTTCTCGGTCACACCAATTAATTGTATATCTTCAACAAACAACGTGCATCATGATACTCAATATATCAAACTATAACAATAACAACAAAGTTAGATGGTGAATTCATGCTTGGAATTTTAAGGTGGAATTCCCAGTGCATGTAGCATCCAAAACATCAAAGCTAGAATAATCATTCAGATAGTCAAGTAAAGACCATAATGCTGTAGGTTAGTCTATAGTTATAAAGATACAAAAAGTGAACAAAACAAACCGTGCCATGAGACTGAATCCAGGTTGCTATAGGTTGCTTATCAGGAACATATGGATCCCCATAGAAGAAATCAGGAACCACAACAAAGAATCCAGCAGCTGCAACTTTGTCTGCAAGCTTCCTTCACAGGAAGAAAAATGGGGTTAAAGATATAAAAGCATTAGTCTACTAAGTTAACTTCCACAAAGTTCTTTGGTATGTGATTCAAGGGTTACTAGGCCGGACCCATGGGTACGGATAATTTGTAAAGCTAGTAAAAGTTACATGTCTCCAAATAATATAACCTTTTCTTTATCTAGAACATTTCCCAAATGCCTTAATAAGAAATTCCATCTTTAAATATCTCTGACAACATAGTGTATAATAGTTTAAAATATGTCATATGGACAACTCAAAGTAAAAGCAAGCTTTAATATGACACTATCAAATAAATGAAATAGAACAAATGAACGATAATGTAAGTTTATGAACTATAATAAAATGACTAGCTTTGCATATATGTGCCCATGCACATACACATAAAAAGTTGAAGTCAAACAGTGATTATCGACTGTCCCAATGAATGATCTGTTGTGTGTGCGCGCGTGCGCATGCGCTCATGCATGTGCACATGTGTGCACGTGTGTGCGCGTGCATGCATGTGTATGCACGTGTGTGCGCATACACACACACACACGTGTGTGTGTGTATATAAGTGTATATATAAATATATATGTATATATATATATATATATATGTATATATATGTGTGTGTAGAGAGAGAGACTTGTGTCATTTCGGAAGGATTCGATGCTGAATCCTTCCCACTCAAATACAACCCTACGATATCCGAATGCAAGAATCATTTCATTAGAGTTGATCTGCATTATTTCAAGTAATTAAAAATAAAAAATCATGTATTTTGAATACTTTTTGCCCATCCATCAAGTAGGTGCAAAAGGAACAACTCAAAATAACATATTGCTTAGATCTACGTCTTTAGACATATAAATTCTCGATCCGAGCATTACATCATCATCTAAACACTTGAAAACCCTCGCACACAAATTTTAGTTAGATTTCAAATATTCTACACCGTTAAACTAATCAACTCACTATTTCGGCCATTCATTTTGTGCCTACTTGATGAATGGCAAAAAATATTCAAAATACATGATTTTTGATTTTTAATTTCTTGAAATAATGTAGATCAAATTGTTAATGGAGTGAATTTTTTATTCAGATGTCGTAGGGTTGTATTTGTTGGCCCAGAGGCCTATCACTCTAGTTTTGATGATGATTAACTCATGTAGTTATAGTTTACTAATGATCGCTTAATTAGTTTCAGATATTTGATCAAGATCTTAGTAAGTGTTTGGCTTCAACAAAAGAGTTTTGGAGCTAACACATGTAGATTCAAGAGCTCGCGTGTCAAGATCGCATCTGACACTCAGTTGGAGTCAAGCTCGTTGGATCGCGTTTGGATCAAATCGACTTGGAGATAGAGTTCTACAAGAAGACCTCGATTTGTATTTAGTTTAGTTTGTTTAGATCTTGTGTAAAGATAGATAATATTGATATGCTCAAGTTCACATATACATACAAGTTTCAATTTGTTTGGTTTTCGATTTAACCTGTTTTGGATTTCATGTCAAAAACATAAATATATATCTTATATGTATATTGGATTCTATCCATATACAATATGCTTCAAATTTGTTTCAATATCATGCTTTTGTATTTACATGAGTTTTGGAGAAAACGATTTTTCATTTCAAAAATTCAAGTTTTGAAAAATATAGATTGTGTTTAAGCTAAATTTCAATATCACAAAAATGGTTCAAATAGTTTATAATATGTGTTGAATTTTGTCACACATACTTGTACTTCAAAGATCTTAAAAGAACTTATTTTTGTTGAATTTATGTGTATTTTATGGGATTTTGTAAAAGTTAAAAAGACCAAGTTTTAATCCCTATAAAATGTCTGACCTGGCCTTTTGTCGGTCGACCGGACGGTCGATCGAGGCAGAAGTCGGTCGACCGGACCGGTCGACCGATGTGCACAAACGTGCACAGCAATTTGGCTGGTGGGCCGGTCAACTGAGCGGTCGACCGTCCAGAGAGTTTTGCTCTCTGAATTTGCCCCTTGGTCGACCGAGCGGTCGACCGGATAGAGAGCTCTGCTCTCTGGCTCTGGCCCCGGTCGATCGAGCGGTCGATCGATAGGTCAAAGCCTGGGATCGGTCGACCGGGCGGTCAATCGGTAGGCTATAACGATCATAAATATGACCGTTGGCCGGTCGACCACTGCTGACTTTGACCCAACGGCTAGTTTTTGAAATGGGATATAAATACCCATCCCTTTGGGCTGTTTTGATTAAGAATTTCAAGAGCAAAAATTCCTATCTTTCTTAGTATTTTAGCAACAAGTTTTCAAAGAGTTTTTGGGTTAAAAAGATCTATCTTTATTTGTTTTAGAGGGTTGAAAAAATCAAAGAAAAAGAGAAGTCTTTGGGAATTATTTTTTATCTTCATTTCTATTTTATCCTAGAAGTTTTCCCGAGTATTTTCTTTGTGATTTTGATTTCCAAACTCTTTATTTTCTCACACTTGAGCTATCATCTCTATCATATCTATAGGATTTTTGTTTTGTGGGAAAATTGGTTTGTGGTTTGTTTATACCAGCAAGTGTTGTAATCCTTTTTGCTTCGTGTTATCCCTCTTGTGTAGAGGTGATTGTGGAGAAGTTTGGATTTGTTGGTATCCCTCTAAGTGCAGAGGTGATTGTTGGAGTTTTGGCTTTGTGCCTATCCCTCTAAGTGTAGAGGTGATTGTTATTTTTTTGGCTTAGTGCCTTATCCCTCTAAGTGTAGAGGTGATTGTTGTGCCTTGCCTCTTGTGTAGAGGTGCTGTTTGTTGGAGAGAAGAGTTGTGTACTCCTAATTTGTATTTGCCAAATTCTCAGTGGAGGTTCTCTGTGTGGGAAGTCCTGTGTGGACGCATTAGTGAAAATCCTTCTGTGTGAAGGCGGGGACGTAAAGCTGGGTGCTCGAACCTCAAAACATATCTTTTTATTTGCGTTTGATCCACTATCTCTTAACTCTCTCTCTTTTATACCTTGCATTGTTTCATATTGTTCATATCATACATATATGCTTGGTATTGTTTGTGTGTGCCCATACTTGTGTTGAACTAAGAGAACTTCATATTGCACCTCAACTCTTATTTAGAGGAATCTAGAGGAGTTAGTCCAGAGCCCTTCACCGGGATTCGGCTACACTCTTTGGTTACACTTAGTGTGCTGCAATTAGTTTTTAAATTTCGTATCATTTGTCATTAGATTAGCCATACACCTATTCACCCACCTCTAGGTGTATTTTCAATTGATATCAGAGCCTACGCTCCTGATATTAGGTTTAACCGCCTAGGTGTGAGATCTTGGCTAGCTAATCTATTTTTGCATTTGCACACATATTTGTTTACACACTCATGGACTTCATGACCCCTCCCATGTATGATACTTCCAACATTGATGTTTGGAAAGTTAAGATGTCCATGTACCTTAAAACCCTAGGTATGCATGTTTACCTTACTACTACCAAGAAATCTTATCTTGATAATAACAAGCATATAGAGGCCAATGCACAAGTCCTAGAGGCACTTAGATGCACTCTTAGTAAAAATTATTTATCTATGATTTCTCATTGTGATTCCGCCTTTGCAGTGTGGAACACTTTGACCTCTCCCAAGCTACAAACGACGAATTATGTGGAGAAGGAATCTAGTGGAGATGAGTCCGACCAACCTTACTACATGGTCCAAGGGAATGACTCCCTTGAGGTAAACTCGGATACTCAACTAGATGATAGTGCTAGTTCTTCCGGTGATGACTGGATGCCGATGCCTTAAATGAAGAACTATCTATTGTGTGTGAAAACTTGCTTGAAAATATAAAGTTTTGAAAAAGAAAAACTTTAGATTAAAAGAAGAAAATAAAATTTGTCTTCTAAACTTGATATTGTTTTGCAAGAGAGATGAAATTTCAAATGAAAGGGACTCATTGAAATCCCAACTTAAACTTGCTCTTAATAAAAATAAAATTTTGAAAAATAAAAATGATTGTAATGATGTTTTGAAGAAAAATGAGATTTTGTTTTCAAAACTTGATATTGTTTTAAAAGAAAATAATTCTTTAAAAAATAAAATTATTTCTATTTCAAAAGAACTAGATTTGGTTTCAAAGAAAAATAAATCTTTGAAAAATGATTTAAATGCACATGTTTGTCATGCTTCATCATCTAGTGTTCCTATTGCATGCTTTACTTCTTCAAAAATTAAAAATGATATATGTATGTTGAAGAAAAGTGTAGATTGTTTGGGCTCCACTTTGAGCCAATGTGCCATGAACCATACACGGTTAAAATTCATGTTTCGAAAGAAACAAGTTCCACATATGCATGCACACCGGACACAACATACACATGCTTCTCATGCTCACCCACATGACACTATGTGTACACTTGTACACATTGTGGACGTAAGGGCCACCTTGTAAAATTTTGCTATGATAGAATTAATGATTCAAATTTTGCAAACAAATTTATTTGGGTTAGGAAAGGTGCTAACTCCTATGGACCCAACAAGATATGGGTACCAAAATTCACTCCTATTATATTTGATGTAGGTGTGGGCTCTCGCTTGACGTGAGAGTGTTGGTGCCTAAATGGTGGATACGTTCCGAGCTAAATGGTGACAATTTTGGATGAATCACTTTCAAGGGAAGTTTGGTAGGAGGACCACCATGATTTGGAGATATAGAGATTTGCCCTAATGGTTTTGGTAACGATCTCTAACTCCTATTTAGTTTACATGCTTTCATATTATTGATTTTTAGCAGGTTTTGATTTTTTATGATTATTATGTTAAATGCCAGGATTAGACTTGTGATATACATATGTAATATTTGAGATACACCCATGTTATATAGATTCATATTTTGTGTTCTCACTTTAGTTTAGCTATTGTGTATATCATAGCTCTATAACACGTACATTTAATTTAATGATCATGTTTGTTTATGGTTTTACACTTCATATTTTGATTACTTGTTTAGATGTAGTATTCATTAAAACTTGTGTACATTCTTGTACAACTAGTGAGCTACAAATTGATTATTATATGTTTTTGCTATGTTGCTCATTTGTACTCATTAGATGTACTAGTATAGCCTAGTTTTGATGATTCTTACATTGTAACTTGTATTCCCTATTTTTGGTCATGTTTTCATGAAAATGTATTTAGCTTCATGTATATGTTAATTTTGTCAAAACTTTAGATATACATGTATGCTCCTGAGTTACTTGCTTTTCATGCAAATTCAATTATGGACTCACTTGTGCTTGGGATATGTATGTATACTTCTAGTTTAGACAAAACATACATATGCCTCGAAGTACATTTAGTTTTGATGATTTTTCATGTTTTTGATAAAGAAATTTCATATGAGCTTAAATGCTCTATTTTCATGATTTTGTTGATTACATGACTTTTTACACTCTATTTTTGGTGTTTACTCATGATTTTTGTTTCATGAGGTTATATGAGCTTTATTGATATGTGAGTGTCGATAATCGTGTAATTTTCATGTTTCATGGATTCATTCTTGTTTTATTTCTTACTTGAAGGACCTCGTACTAGTTTATTAGATTATCATAAAACTAGTTGCGTAATTTTTCATTTTGAAAGAGTTTTTAATTATGCTAAAATTATTTTCAAATTCATATTTTTGAAAACCCCTTCCTTTAAAGGGCGGTTGGATAGGCGACCATGCCTTGTATGCTCAAATTGAATATCCTTTTAACATGTGCATGAATAGGGTGGTAGGTATGAGTTATACACTTGATCCTCATTATATTTTCAATTGGTATCACAATTGATATTTGTATGTTTGTATACTCATATTTGTGTTTTCTATATATATATGGATCAAATTTTAAATAGTATCAATTTCGATTAGTATTTACATTTTCATACATATGTATATGATTTGATTGTGCTTACAATATCTTTACATCTTAAAGCACAAATTATATTTATGCTAAACTTGATTTACTCCTTAATGTCAATTTTTTTCAATTGGTATCTTATACAAGCTTATACATTGTTTTTATTAGTATTTCATAGGATAAATATTGGTGTTTTATCTTTCAATCGGTTTTATTTTCAATTGGTATCTTACTCCCATTCTTTATGATGAAAAATATTTTGTTTTGCTATATGCTAACATTTTCAATATTGGTATCAATAATCTTAAATTAGTATTATTCTCAATTTGGTATCCTTATTGCAAAATGAGTTGTATTTACCAAAAAATTTAGTTTTTACTTTCAATTGGTATCAAAATTTACAATATATATTTCAATTGGTATCAAAAATGTACAATGCTTCATTTTCTATTGGTATCACAAATTTATAAGATATTTTCAATTGGTATCTTTTGGTATCTTAAAAATTTTGTTTATTTTCAGTTAGTATCATAAATTGGTATCATAATATTTCGATGTATAACTTTATCATAAATTGGTATATTTTCAATTGGTATCTTAAATATTATTTGATTTGTTTTCGCCCCTTTGTTGATGAATTGACAAAAAGGGGGAGAAGTATTTGGAGATTTATATATGCATGTTTATTTTATTTCCTTGTTTATGCCAAAAAGGGGGAAAAGAATTTGGTGAGTTTATGCATATATATATGTTGTTTGGTTTATGCATTTCATTGTATATCCATTTGTTTATTGCTATGCATGAGTTAAGAGGGAGCTTCTATGAATCTTAACTTTAATCCATGCATGTATAACTCCATGAGTTTTGTCATTATCAAAAAGAGGGAGATTGTTGGCCCAGAGGTTTATCACTCTAGTTTTGATGATGATTAATTCATGTAGTTATAGTTTACTAATGATCTTGTGCTTAATTAATTTCAAATATTTGATCAAGATCTTAGTTAGTGTTTGGCTTCAAAAAGCAGTTTTAGAGCTAACACGTGTAGATTCAAGAGCTCGCGCGTCAAGATCGCATCTAGCACTCGGTTAGAGTCAAGCTCGTTGGATCGCGTTTGGATCGAGTCGACTTGGAGACGGAGTTCTACAAGAAGACCTCGGTTTGTTTTTAGTTTAGTTTGTTTAGATCTTGTGTAAAGATAGATAGTATTTATATGCTCAAGTTCACATACGCACACAAGTTTCAATTTGTTTAGTTTTCGGTTTAACCTATTTTGGATTTCATGTCAAAAACATAAATATATATATATCTTATATGTATATTGAATTCTATCCATATACAATATGCTTTAAATTTTGTTTCAATATCATGTTTTTGTATTTACATGAGTTTTGGAGAAAACGATTTTTCATTTCAAAAATTCAAGTTTTGGAAAATACAGATTTTTGTGTTTAAGCCAAATTTTAATATCACAAAAATGGTTCAAATAGTTTATAATATGTGTTGAATTTTAGTTACACATACTTGTAGTTCAAAGATCTTAAAAGAACTTATTTTTGTGAAATTTATGTGCATTTTATGAGATTTTTAGAAGTTAAAAAGACCAAGTTTTAATCCCTATAAAATGTCTGACCTGGCCTTCTGCCGGTCGAGCGAGGCAAAAGTCGGTCGACCGGACCGGTCGACCGATGTGCACAAACGTGCACATCCATTTGGCTGGTGGGCCAGTCGACCAAGCGGTCGACCAGCCAGAGAGCTCTGCTATCTGGTTCTGGCCCCGGTCGACCGAGCGGTCGACCGATAGGTAAAAGCCTGGGATCGGTCGACCGGGCGGTCGACCAGCAGGATGCAACGATCATAAATATGACTGTTGGCCGATCGATCGACCGGTCGACCGGAAGCAAATTTTTTTGCTGACTTTGACCCAACGGCTAGTGTTTGGAATGGGTTATAAATACCCATCCCTTTGGGCTGTTTTGATCAAGAATTTCAAGAGCAAAAATTTCTATCTTTCTTAGTGTTTTAGCAACAAGTTTTCAAAGAGTTTTTGGGTTAAAAAGATCTATCTTTATTTATTTTAAAGGGTTAGAAAAATCAAAGAAAAAGAGAAGTCTTTGGGAATTGTTTTTTATCTTCAATTCTATTTTATCCTAGAAGTTTTCCCAAGTATTTTCTTTGTGATTTTGATTTTCAAACTCTTTATTTTCTCACATTTGAGCTATCATCTCTATCCTATCTATAGGATCTTTGTTTTGTGGGAAAATTGGTTTGAGGTTTGTTTAGACCACGAAGTGTTGTAACATGGTTCAAAGACTCGGCCGAGTCGGAGACGAGTCGGCCGAGTCGTATCCGTCTCGGCCCACTCCGAGACGAGTCCGAGTCACGAGTCGGTCGACTCAGCTCAGAGGAGACTAACAAGGCCGAGAATCGGAATTGACTCGGTCGATTCGGCATTATGATGATAATTTTGTGCCTCATCGCAATTCAATGTGAAAATAACTACATTAGCATGTATTTATGAATGTAGTTTGTTCAATTTACTATATTGTGCATGTATTTTGATATGCTTCTACCGACGACGCGTGTATTTATACTTTCGCTTTATATTTAGTGTGCTAGGTGATATATTTTGGACATGTGATACATGAATATGAATATCTACATTTTTTTAAGATTTATCGTGATTTTTTCAGAATTTTTTAGCTTTCTATGTAGCGTTTTGCGCGTATCGCCCGATACCGATCCGAGTCACCGAGACCGATCCGTCTCAGTGCCCGCCGAGTCGGCGGCCGAGACCGCGACTGTGAACCATGTGTTGTAATCCTTTTTGCTTTGTGTTATCCCTCTTGTGTACAGTGTTCTAAATATCCCCGATATAACCCCGATATTGCGCCGATATTGCGTTTACGGCACCTAACCGCAATGATTTGGCACATCCAAACCGATATAGCGTTTTTCATCCAAAATCGCCGATAAATAGGCATAGACCCGATATATCGGCCGCAATTTCGGCAATTTTGGACCCGATATAGCGTTTTACACCCAATTTGTAGGTTAGGTATTTAGGTAATTCGAGTGATGTGGCAATGTGATATTTTTGAAGATTCTACACTTGGGTAGTGTTTATGGATTCATAGGCTTAATGCAAGTTATCGAGTTAAGTATATCTTAAACATATAAGTATGATGTTTTATGTAGATTTATATAATTTATGCATATATTGTCTTATTGAGATGCGATTTAAGACAAGAAAATATGTAAATTACAGTCCGATTTTGACATCCGATTTTTGAAAATATCCCCGATATATCCCCATCTCCGATAAATTTTTCCGGCCGATGAGCCGCTGTGGCCGCCATTTAGAACACCGCTTGTGTAGAAGTGATTGTGGAGAAGTTTGGGTTTGTTGGTATCCCTCTAAGTGCAGAGGTGATTGTTGGAGTTTTGGCTTTGTGACTATCCCTCTAAGTGTAGAGGTGATTGTTATTGTTTGGCTTAGTGGCTTATCCCTCTAAGTGTAGAGGTGATTGTTGTGCCTTGCCTCTTGTGTAGAGGTGTTGTTTGTTGGAGAGAAGAGTTGTGTACTCCTAATTTGTATTTGCTAAATTCTCAGTGGAGGTTCCCTGTGTGGGAAGTCCTGTGTGGACGCATTAGTGAAAATCCTTCTGTGTGAAGGCGGGAACGTAGAGCTGGGTGCTCGAACCTTGAAACATATATTTGTGTTTGCGTTTGATCCACTATCTCTTAACTCTCTCTCTTTTATATCTTGCATTGTTTAATATTGTTTATATCATACATATATGCTTGGTATTGTTTGTGTGTGCCCATACTTGTGTTGAACCAAGAGAGCTTCATATATCATCTCAACTCTTATTTAGAGGAATCTAGAGGAGTTAGTCCGGAGGCCTTCACCGGGAATTCGGCTACACTCTTTGGTTACACTTACTGTGTTACAATTAGTTTTTAAATTCCGCATCATTTGTCATTAGATTAGCTATACAACTATTCACCCCCCCTCTAGGTGTATTTTCAGTATTTGAGTGGGAAGAATTTGGCCTCGAATCCTTCCGGAATGACACAAGTCTATATGTGTGTATGTGGTGTCCATATATTCAAAACATCACTATGAAATGATGTAGTTCCTCCTTAAATTAAGTTGACAAAAGATACACACATATTTTATAAAATAAATCTAACAGTTTATAAATTGAACCCACTGTACATCTCCAAGCATCTTCTAGATTGTAGAAATTCAGCTACTGAGACTATACAGAATATAAAATCAGTTCTACCATCTAATAAAATGTCAGAAGCACAAAATTATAAAAATTCAGAAAATTACAAGTCAAGTATTCAGTCTGATAATGTTGGTTATGTAATCCGAGAGGTCAAAAATATAAAGAGTAGCATTTTACCTCAAATTTGGAGCTTCGAATCCTGCATAAAGATTACGCAATGAAAGAACAAATGTTAGTCTCAATCCAAACAAAAAAGGGATTTTTTTTAAGTACACTTTGCATCTTGAAATTTCTTATAACCAACATCAATTACATTACATTCATTCAAATGTTCTTCTTCCCAAGAATCCCCAAAACCCCAAAAATCCATATGCCCTAAACCCTAAAAACAATGCCTAATTCGCACCAAAGATCAAATGGGTAGGTTTTGATTCATAAAGAAAAGTTTCAAAAACTACTAACAATTACAGAGACAACTATAATCTCAGTTGAGAAGAAGACTAAACCTGAGAAAAACCATATCACGGTTCATCGAAACAATGCCTACAATCGAATGGGTAGGTTTGATTTCATACCAAAAACATCAGAGATGAGAAGGATGGCGAGCTTGGAATCAGGAGAGCCAGTGATGTAGCTCTTGAGGCCTCCAAAGCTCTCAACAACAGATCCTTCTCCACATGAGGAGCTCAAAGCTGGTGGATTCTCGCAGCACTGAGAACCTGCCATGTTTTTTCCCCCCTCTCCCAAGTTTTTTGTTTTTTGTTTTTATAAATCTACAAGCTTTTGCGTCAGGGCTGAGCTCACTATTAAATTCCTACTGTTTGTGGTCCATATATAATATAATAATATATAATATATTTCTAGCTCTTTCTTTTTCCCCTCCCATTCAAGGCTCGGTCGTTTTCTGCAAATTGTCACAGCCATGCGTTTTTTTCCTCTCTCAGCAACGAATCAAAATGGTCTTTTTTTTTTATAAATCTACAAGCTTTTGCGTCAGGGCTGAGCTCACTATTAAATTCCTACTGTTTTGTGTCCCAATGCTGCCACATATAATAATATAATAATATATTTCTAGCTCTTCTTTTTCCCAATCAAAGCCCGGACATTTTCTGCAATTAATTTTTTAATAAAATTTGGATTGTTTGACGCTTAAACAATTCTTTTACTTGCAGTTACAATTTTTTATGATTAAAAAATTAAAAAGTAATCGCTTTTAAGGTCCAATTCAGTGACAAGACAATGAGTTAGTTGACGAGAATTTCCAAGTTCAAATTCGCCATTTTTAATAAAGCAAAATAAAATAAGAAAAATAATCTCATTACAGCACAAATCAAATTTTACGACGCAGGCAAAAGACTCTGTATTGTGTAAATATCTCTTTTATATTTTGTAAAACACGCTAATTTTAAAACATAAAAGATTTTTCCAAACCTTATGTGGGCTCTGATAGTTTTTTTGGGCTATTTAAGTGCTTGATGGGCTAGGCTTAGAATATCAACAATATCTTAACAAGGCTTTTTCTAAGGCCCAACTAAGTTGGAGCCCAATAGTAACCAGCCCAAAAAGATATAGCAAATAGAGCTCCCCTCCCCTCAAGTTTATTTTCTTTCCTCTGCTCCAAATTCCAATCAAATCCCAGAAATTTTTCCTGCTGGACTTCTTGATTTTGGGATTAGGGTTTTAATCCTCTTGAAGTTGAAGGATTCTATTATTATTATTATTATTATTGTGATGCAGAGAATATGCATCAATCCAAGGATCCTCTCCATCTCCCACAGGATCTGCAGAGACTTGAGGTCAATTTTCCCCCTTTTCGCAACTAATTTTTTTTTTTTTTTTTTAAGGTAGTTTTCTTTAAGATAAATTAAAATTATGATTCATTTTGCCTTTTTTCTCTAGAAAGATTGAATCATATGTGATTATAATAAAAAAGATGTAAGAGGAGGAAAAGCAATTGCATCACAAAATTAAAAGCTTCTCTTATCTTTTTGAGAGAAACCGTGAGGCACAAGAATTGGGTTATTTCGATTTTAGTCCTCTGAATAATGGTAGTTTGAAAAGAACCTTTCAAATCATACAGTTTTTATATTTTCTTTTTACCTAAAAGAAATTTACAATTAAGTCATTTGTATGATTTGTTTGTTTTGATGTGTCCCCATTGTATTGGATTTAAGGTTTTCAAGAATTGAAAATTTGTTTGCTCGTTTTGTATAGTAGACTAGTAGTGCATTGTGACATTTTTATATGTGCCAAAAAAAAAAACCTAATCGAAATTGCAGAACAAGTAGATGGCTATTTAATTTATTTAGAGTTTGTTAGAATCAGTTAGGTTTTCATTTATATTTATACAAATCACAGATAATTTGTTTGCTGGTTTCTTTATTTCTAGAATCAATATTATGAGCTCGAATCAAAGTTTTACGAGGAAAAAAGAGAGCTTGAAGCTACACACTGGAGGCTCTATGAGGCTGCCCTGTACACAAAGGTATTCTATTTCATTATATTTTCTTGATGAACTTGGAATTTTCTTTTCTCCACCTTCATCAACTCTTGAAAATAACAAGCAAGCTTATGGCCATTTAGTTTACTTAAATTATGTGTCAGTTTTTTTCGACCTAGAGTCAACATTACCAATCAGACTGGTATTTAGTGAATCTCATATTAGTAATAAATGAGCAACATAAATAATTCAAATAATGATTTTCTAGCAATAATATTCCAGCATGAATACTTTGGGCGTGTTTGTTTCGCCGCAAAACGTCGCAAAACGTAAGTCGTAAAACTTCTTTTCCATTTTCCGTTATTTGTTTCGCTGAAAAACAAGTTGCAAAATGCAACTCTTTTTTTCCCACTTGCAGTTGCTACAGTTAAATTTGTGGTCACGTAAATCTCACTTTTACACTCATATTTTCTCACTTGTAGTTGCTACAGTTAATTTTATGGTCATGTAACTCTCACTTGTAGTACACTTACAGTTCAAAACAGTTACTTGATAATCAATATATAATTTAATATTATTAAATATTTAATATTTTAAATAGTGTTCAATTTCTTATTTAATTATTTTATATTTTTAATCTTTAATTTTTTTATTGTTTTTAATATTGTTTTAATATTTAATATTTTACTATTTTATTTAATACTTTATTATTTTATTAATACTTATTCCATTTTTTATTATTTTATTTAGAGTTAATATTTTATTAATATAACAATATTATACTTTAATATAAAGTTACTATGTATTTAATTATTTATTTTTTAATATAAAAAATTACTTTATTAATATCATAATATATTTTATTATTATATTAATATTTTTTATGTTAATATTGTAATAATAATTCGGTATAATAATACTATAATGATAATTTATTATTAAATTATAATTATATTTTATTTTGTTAATTTTATATTTCTATAATATTACAATAATATTATAATAAAATTTATATTATAATAATTTTTATATTATAATATTATAACTATATTTTATTATTGTTGTAAGATTTTTTAATATTTATATTTTATTAGTACTCTTAAAATTTTATTAATGTTCTTTAGATTTTCTTAAAATTTTATATTATTTATTTAGTTAATATTTTAGTAATATTTTACTATTTATACTAATATTTTATTATATTATTGTTATAAATAAAATATTAAGATTATTAATTTTTTATCTCAAATTTATTAATACAATTTAATTTACAATAGTAGATTTAATTTAATAGTATTTATAATATTTAAATCACTGCTACAGTTAATTTTGTGGTCAACTTTTCCACTTACACTTTTACATTACCAACCAAACACCGTAAAACGCAATATACTTTACCATTTACACTTTTACTTTATCAACCAAACACTGTAAAACACAATATACTTTTCCATTTACACTTCACTTTATCAACCAAACACCGTAAAACACAATATATTTTCTCTGCTACAGTTCACTTTTCCATTCTCATTTACGACTTACGACTTGCGATGTTTTGCAACGAAACAAACATGCCCTTTGTTCAATATAACCCCTGCAATAGGAACGTTAGTTCAAACAGTTAGAGAATATATTGAAATTTAATAGTTTCACAATCAATATTTATACAAGATAAATATTTATTAATAATAATTCATGAAAAACTGAACGTTAGTATAAACTGACAGAGTAACAGAATAAATCCAGATTTTGGAGTGAGGTACGCGTAAAACAAATCTTTTTAAGACAGTTATGTCCCCCACTATGGTGCATATGAGATAATGGACGCTGGTCTTCCAAAAAACAACACTCCTTCACGTGTTTTGCACGACACTTTTCAAAACTAAGTGCAGTCGAACCAAAGTTAACTCGTACTTTCCACTTGACCGGAAGTTGAAACAGACCAAAAGACTAAAAAAATATGAAGAGATTTTTTTGTCTGAACAAACCTTGTATTCAGATAGGAGAAGAAAAATGAATTTTGAGTTGTTTTTGGTTATTTATTTGGAGTGATATTCTGCCCTTTATATAGGAATCGGAGGAAAATTTTCGGTTATAACGGGTGCAACCCTTCTTAACAGACACATCTATTCGGTTGCAACGGGCACAATCATTCCGAACAGACACATCCGTTCGCCGCATAGACGCATTCATTCATCCAAAATGGGTTGTCCCCGAGCTGACACAGCCATTCGGTCGGAACGGGCATAACCGTTCCAAATAAATAGTCCGTTCTACGAACAGACACATCCACTCGCATACCACTTTCAATGTTGAATTAAAAAGTCCACTTTTTTTGTCCCATTTAGCTCTTATTCTAGGCCAACTTTCAATTTGAATATCTCATTCATTCAGAACAGAATTGAACATATGAATATACCACATTCACGCCAATGGAAGGAGAACACATTCCAACTATCTGCTGCGCATTTCGAGCTGTGGGTCCTGCCTAAAATTCAGCTCAAATTTCCCTCAAACTCACTTAGTTAATTTCAAGTTTCCAACAATCTCCAAAATGAATAAAGATTCAAGAAAATATACACACTATGAGACTGACTCTATAGTAAAAGGCACTTTAGAAAAGAAACTATATCAGGATAAGTGAACTAGATCTTGAACCTTTCATATCGAAAGCCTTGTCAGATTTACTGGCCGATTATTGAACTAAGTATTGAACTGTCAGTTGTTTATGTAAGCCAAGTCATCAGGCCTCACACAGTAACTTTTCAAAATCAGTCTTGATTCTCGGTTGTGTCCATTTTGGCTCTGGACATCTTGATTTCAGAGAGTGTCTTTAAGGAATTGCAGCCTCCATAGAGACTCCCAAAGAGCCAACCCAGTTCTACACTTACATAGGTGATCATCATATTAAGAGTAGCCTACTCTATCCCACTTGTTTTAATAACAAGATATATATATCATTAAAAGCATTACGCTTATCCTAAATTCACTTGTAGAAAGTACTTGGGTGCACCATAAGAATGCGTTAGAGTCAAGCTCCTAAGTGTTTACTCGCAGAGTCAATTATAACTATTTTTTCCTTTTAAACTTAGTCTGTGAGATCTCCAGTCGCTAAGTGAGGTTTCCGTTATGCTGACTCGGTATGGTTAGGCTTTTAGCCTCATTTCCTCGATGCACAGTTTATACGCTCTGCACTCAAACCTTTAGTGAACGGATCCGTTAAGTTATCTTTTGATGCTACAAAGTCAATTGAGATAATCCAATTTGAGAGCAACTGCATATTGGTGTTATGTCTACGACGGATGTATCTAAACTTACTGTTATATACAAAGTTTTGTGTCATATATATCGCTTCTTAATTATCGCAGTGAATACATATGGCGGGCTTTGGTTTAGGCCACAATAGTATATCCTCTAAAAATTATCGAAGTCATTTGCTTCTTCTCCAGTCTTATCCAAGACTATGAATTTTGATTCCATTGTGGAACGGGCTATGCAAGTTTGTTTGGAAGATTTCTAAGATACCGTCGCGCCTCCGAGAGTAAAGATGTTGTAACGCCCCGATTCCAAGGATACGGAGACGTCACTGCTTAGCGTATATACTTAGGCTCTTACTTCCTCAGTACGTCCAGATGGCAAATTAATGGTAAAGAAATTTGCAACTGGAATGCTTGAGTCCTGGTTATACATTCCAACTACAAGTGCAGAGTTATCTATTTCTTGACCATCCTTCCTTGGATTCCTAATTCCTCCTATCTTTTCCTGTTTTGGTTTTATGAAGCCTTTGATTCCACCATTGTCCTCCTTGTGTTCAATTTACCCCTTAACGAAATTGCGAGGACGCAATTTTTTGTAAGGTGGATGGATTGTAATACCCCGTTCCCGGAATACGTACTTAGTTGCGTATTAAGTTTTTCGATCGTATTTTTCGATTTACTTCCTATATTTGACCGATTTCAGTTTCAAATATTATTTTCCAATATATTAGATTTTCTATGATTTTTTGGATTTTTCCTGAATTTAATTAAATATCTTCAAAACCGGTGTCGACCAGTGCTGCTGACCGATTCCCGGATTTTAAATTGCAAAAGGTTTGAAATTTCTAGAAGAGTCTTTAGACATTTTCTCTTAGAATTACATTTCTTACCTAAATACTTTTTCTGAGGATTTTATGAATTTATGAAAATTCCACCGGAGTCGGTAGCTAATTGATTCCGAGATTTTTAGTTTTAAAACTATAATGTATTTCTTAAAACGGATTTCACCATGAGTCTTAAAATAATATTCTTGATTTTTAGTAAATTTTGCGAGTCGTTCCGAGATACTTGATTTCGGGACGATTTCGGTATTTTTCGAAATGTTTTCCGTATCCTCGACTCAAACCCGGAAATTAGTCTTTTCAACATTTTCAATTTTTGAGACCAAGAAAATATCTTCTCTTTTAATTTCTTTTCCTTTTTCCTTTTTCTTTAAATCCTTTCCTTCCTCCACAAGCCACAAGATTTTCCAATTTTCCAAAATTCCAATTTTTCCAAATTCCAACAACTCCACACACTTTCACCAACTTCCTCATTAATGCCTCTCTTTCTCTCTCTCTTCCATGGCCGGCCAAGTGGCCAAAAGAGGGACACCTCATCCTCCCCTATTTACAAAAACCCCCTCTCTTCTACATAAATTGCACCTCCTTCACAAAATCTAAATCCTATATAAACATTTCCTTTTCATTTCTACTTCTTTTTCTCTTCACTTCACCAAAGAATTTGTCTCCACCTAAATCCTCCTCCATCTCAACCTCAACCACCAACTCCAAAACACCAAGGCTATCATCTCCACCACAACTACTTTGGATTGGGCCGTATCCTTCTTCGTCTTGGTGATATTGTCGACTTCGATCTCTTCGAACGCGTAAAGCTTCAATTAACCGATCTAAGTGAGTATTTCTACTCACCAAGACTTGGCTAATTTCTAGCATATTGGTGTTTATATATCTTGTATATTTGTATCTTCAAAATCATGTTATTTGATCATCAAACACAACCATCAAAATCTGTTCTGTATTCTGTTTCCAGACGATTAGTCGACTTGACCTAGGGATTAGTCGACTAGAGATCTCTAATTGAAACGTAACCTTTTCTGGAACACAGTTTTAGTCGACTTATCTTAATTATTAGTCGACTATAAATCACTGTTAGTCGACTACCCATTCTATCCTAGTCGACTAACTTTTCCTGAAACCAAAACTCAACTTTCTGTAACTCAGTATTAGTCGACTTGACATGACTGTTAGTCGACTTGAGATGTCTGTTAGTCGACTACCCTTTCCACCCTAGTCGACTAACTTTTCCTGAATCAGAATCCAACTCTCTGGAACCCAGTTTTAGTCGACTATGCCAGACTATTAGCCGACTAACCCCTTTATTAGTCGACTACCTATTCCACCTAGTCGACTAACTTTGGCTGTCTGTTATAGTTGATTTCTTTCTTGAATCTGGATCTTATCCTTGGTGCATGTGCAATATATTATTCTTACTTGTGCCTCATGACTGATACTTCATGACTCATTACTTGATGTATATCACCTCTTGTCACTTCATATTTCCATGTCTATGTATTGCCATGCAACTGCTTGTTTCATTCTTATACTTGTACCATGCCTGTGCTATTCTTACTTCTTTATCGCATACCATGCTTGGCCGACCCTTCGTGGTCGTTGACCTTGGGTTACTTCTATGTTACCACCTACCATGTCATTACTTCAGACCTGTCGGTTTCATGCTTCCATTTAACACATGTATATCACTTGGCAATTGATTGTTATCATCTACCACCAGACTATTATCAATCTCTTATCATGATTGGTTGCTTGTTAAATATCACCATCCTGTCATGCTATCACTTAACACCCGGCATGATACACTTGATTCTTATAATTATCACGATAACGGGAATGTAGTACCTGATCTCTTGTTATGTATTCCAGTTATGCATGTTATGATTCCTGTTATGATTCTTGTTATGACTTGTTATGATCCTGCTCATTCCCGTAATCTGATAATTATGTTAATAAGCTATAAAAAAGGACAACTTGTATGGGGAATGGGAGGAAGTGATGGATGCCGGAATGATACCTTGCTTATAGTAATGGAATAAAATATTGACGATTCGTGTTAGTGGGACTTTGGGCCCACAGAAGATGCGTGTTAGGGGGACTTAGGGCCCTCAAACTGGTCCCAGGTGTATGGGAACTACTATAAGAAGTGTTATCAGTTCTCCATCTACTTCCGGTAACAACCCTCGACTTTCTTATATATGGATGTATGTATGTTGGGATATATACCAAAACACATACCTAGATATATGGGACAGACGAGTAATAATAATATTAGATGCCTGTTATGATTCCTGTTATGACTCTTATTATACCTGTTACGTTATGATTCCAGTTATGACTCCCGTTATACTTGTTATGTCATGATTCCTGTTATGATTCCTGTATTCTTATTATACCTGTTACGTGTTCCTATTATAGCTACTTTGTTATTCCGTTGTACGTGCTTGGATTACGATGATATGAGATAAAGGTATATAGATGAGGGTTTCCTTGTTTGATTATTCCTTCGATGTACTAGTCTCGTAGAGCCGTGACCTAAGCTTATACAATCAGTTTTGCTTGTAACCGGCTTTATATCGGATTTCCTGTTTTATGATGATTATGTTAGGCCCGTTCATACATACTACATTTGTGTTCTAACCCTGTTTTCTGAACTTGATATCCTTTGTTGTATTCATATTGTGCTCACCCTGGCTCGCCACCTGGCATTGTATCATACTCGCCTGGGGAGTTTCACTGACTCCCCTGGATTCTCATGTCCAGGTTCTGGAGCTTGCTGTGGAGCAGTTAGATCAGCTGTAACTACCATCTCATCCTTGCTTTCCGGTTGGCTCGCGATGTTTCTGGTTATCTCGTGAGCACCCTTTTATACTGTTCATACTTGTATATTTCCTTGTATTCCCGCATTTGCGCATCTGTGATATAATATTCATGTAATATTGGATCACCTCTGGTGATAACTTTGTAATTGTACTCATGTGTTGGAATGTATAATGCACCATTGCTTCCGTACTCTGATTCTTGCCTTTACTGATGCTTAGCGTATATACGTGAAGGTACATTTGACTTGCGTATATACGTTGCAGTGACGTCCCCGTATCCTTGGAATCGGGGCGTTACAGATGTATCCGCTGGTTGATTTTGATTCCTCAGAATCTGCAATCCAATTTACATCGATGTACTCTTCAAGTACATGTGGATATTTTTCATATTTTTTAGTATTAAATACATAGCCTACTACTCGTAGTAGGATAGTCTAATGATCATCACTAAGCTTATTGGTGTATCTGCTCAATTAGCTTACAACGAAAATTATATGTGGTCTAGTGTAATTCATTAAATACATTAGACTTCTATTGATTTGAATATACTCCAACTGTCGCTTTTCAGTTCCTGTATTCTTGTGAAGGTGGATGTGTGGGAGAAAATAATTTGTATTCCCTTTGATCCCATGTTTCTTGAATCTTTTTATCATCTTATCCACATAATGTGACTAAGATAAACTGATTTCATTTGGTGTTCTAGTAATTTTAATTCTTAAAATTACATCAGCAATATCCACATCTTTCATATAAAGTTGTTGGATAACATTTTTTTTGTTGACTTAATAACTTCAATATTATTCTCGAGTATCAACATGCAGTCTACATAGAGACATACAATGATATATGTATTTTCAACTGTTTTACTGTAAACACTTGTCACATTCGTTGATGGTGATCCGTCATTGATCATGACACTATCCAACTTCTCATGCTACTGTTTAGGAACATGTTTTAGCTTCTTTTCACATTTGTGCTTCTCGGGTAGGTGTAGCCTCCTTAAATATTTGAGGCTCACTTTCAATCACATATGCTAAGAAATTTGAACCAAAAGATTTAGAGATTTTCGATCTCTTACTCTTTCTTGGTTCAACTTCTACATTAACTGTTGGTTCACTGGGTCATTCGTCTCTAAACGCTATTTCATATGTTTTTTCAGAAGTTTTATTTCTTTTCGTTTGTACGAAAAGATATCTTCAACGAACACAATATCTCTTGATTCAATAATCATATTGTATATGAATGTCTAATATTTCTGATTTGTGTACCAGAAAATTGTAAGCGCTGCTATCCAAGGTATGAAAATGCAATCCACCGTTTTAGATCCTAACTTAGTCTTCTTAGGTAGTGGCACTGGTACCTTTGCAAGACACTCTCACGTTTTAGGTAATGATAAAAAGGAGGCCTTTCGTGCCACAACTCAAATGGAATAATATCAAGTTTTTTGTGGGGTACCCAGATTTACGGTTAATAGGGCTTCCCCGACAAGATTTGCGTTGATCCAGAACTTATGAGCATGAAATTGATCATCTCTTTTAAAGTTTTGTTCTTTTTTCAACAATTTCATTCTGCTGAAAAGTGTATGGTGCTATGATTTTGGTGGTTTATACTAAAGTTAGCACACAGCTTACTGAATTTATTTGATTTATATACCGCTTTTGAGATAGAAAGTGAAGCAGACATCACAGTCTAGTTCGACACACTTAGTGCTCCACTAGTACTCTCTTGATTAATATCAGTCATTTTTTTCAATTTAGCAGAGTAGAAGTTAGCAACTTCAGTCTTAATTGTCTTAAGATTGTTGGTCTTGACAATTCAATTCAAGATCAAGATCAACTGGTCTAACTGGCCAGGTCGTTGAAAATCTGGTGGGAGGTTTTTTGTTCACTTGAACGTTTCTTAATTACAGAACCACCTTTTAAATCTTTTTCTTAGACACCAATCAGACTTATATTTAGTCAGTTTCGTATTAGTAATAAGTGAGCAACATAAATAATTCAATAATGATTTATCTAGCAATAATATTCCAGCATGAAAACTTTGTTCAGCATAACCCTTACAATAGGAACATTAGTTCAAATAGATAGAGAATATATTGAAATTTAATAGTTTTACAATCAATATTTATACAAGATAAATATTTATTAGTAATAATTCATGCAAAACTGAATGTTGGTATAAACAGACAAAGTAACAAAATAAAATCAGATTTTGGAGTGAGGTACGCGTAAAGCGAATCTCCTTAACACAATTACGTCTTTCGCTATGGTGCATACGGGATATGAACGCTAGTCTCTCAAGATACAACACTTATTCACGTGTTTTGCGTAGCACTTTGCAAAACTACGTACAATCGAACCAAAGTTAACTTATACCTTCCACTTGACCGGAAGTTGAAACGGACCAAAGAACTACTAAAATTCTGAAGAGAATTTTTGTCTGAACAGACTTTGTATTCAGAGAGGAGAAGAATGAAAATGAATTTTGAGTTATTTTTGGTTATTTATTTAGAGTGATATTCTGCCTTTTATATAAGAATAAGACGAAACCTTTCGGTTGGAACGAGCACAATCTTTCCGAACAGACACATCTATTCAGTTGGAACGGGCACAATCTTTCCGAACAGATGCATCTATTCGCCGAATAAACACATTCATTCGGCCGAAAGAGGTTGTCCCCGAACTAACACAACCATTCGGTCGGAACGGGGTAACCGTTTCGAATAGACATGTTCGCTCACCGAACAGACACATCTATTCGCATACCACTTTCAATATTGGACTAAAAAGTTTTTACTCTTTTTGGTCCTATTTAGTTCTTGTTCTATGCCAACTTTCGACTTGAATATCTTATTCATTTAGAAACGAAATTGAACATGAATGTACCACGTTCATCGCCAATGGAAGGAGAACACATTCCAACTATCTCCTGTGCATTCCGAGCAGTGGGTTTCACCTAAAATTCAGCTCAAATTCTCCCAAAAACTCACTTGGTTAATTCCAAGTTTCTAACAATAAGCTTGTTAGAAATTTTAATGAGAAGACCAGACAGATTGAGGGTACACAAAGGTAGCCTATTTCGTTCTGATTTCTTGATAAAATGATATTATATGAACTTTTATTCAGATTGGTTATTTTAACCGAAATCTTTTTTCATTTCGGTATTGTTGTTGAAATTATGCGAGATATGAAGTTGAGGATAGTGTCAGAAGAAAATGCACAGGAAGTTATAACTCACAGGATAAACCTTATGAAAGTTACTAGGAACAACAAACTAAGCCATTTCTCCCAAGTATTGGGGGTAGGCTACATGAACCAAAAGAGAGTTACGCCAGATCGGGCACATAGATCAACTTTATCCACTCATTCTTATCGAGCAATATGCCTTCATTAAGACCTTTAGTCTCTATATTTTGTCGTATCACCTCCATCCATGTTTTCTTCAGTCTCCCCTACGCTCTTTTAACTTGCCCTAATTTGATACACTCTACTCGTCGGACTGACGCATCTGTAAGTCTACATCACACATGACCAAATCAACGTCTGCGGTTTTCTCTCATCTTCTCTTCTACAGGGGCTACGTCTATCTTAGTACGAATATTCTCATTTCTCACCTTATCTCTTATCGTGTTACCATACATCCAACGAAGCATGTACATCTCCGCTACATTCATCTTCTGGGCATGAAAGTTACTAGCACTTAAAAAAAAAATTTTTTTTTGAAAAATGTAATTCTTTGGATGCTTAAATTGCTTTCTTACTTCAGGGAAAGGTTTTCGGAATTTCTGGCTCACTGCTATGAAAAATAACAGCATGCTGAGGAAGGAGGTAAGTAAGAATGTCATACTATTTGATTAATTGGTTTAAAACTCTAGGAAGTGTATATCTGCTGAGAGACTTCTTTGATTCCATTCAGATTCCAAACGAGATGAAAAAACTCAAACTACTTGCCTTAGAGAGATTAAGCTGGCTGAGGTGTATAGATGCTATCCTGGGAGAGTGGGAGTTTCAAACTTCAAATTTTCTTTGATCCGAATCCTTATTTCTTCTCTCCTGACAAAAACTTATTGTATGAAAGATGATGGTCATCCATATCTCGAGCAAGCAGAAGGGTATGGTCATTCTTCTGTTTTAAACTTATTCGACTTCATTTACAATTGTCTGCTGGTTTTTGTTGTAGGACTGAAATCAAATGGTGTCGAAGAAAACACTTGACTTACAAGGATCTACCATAAAAGTAATTACAACAGAACTAAACATTGTATACCTGGGAGCTTCTTCAACCCCCCTGATGATGTTCATTATCATGCAAGTTTATGCCAATAAACGAAAAAAAAAGTTGTATGTATATGTTTAGTTTGCTTATTTGTTTTTTAGCCATTTCTTTTGGCAGGTTTGGTGGCTAGAGGAAGAGAAGGATCGTGGTTATGACAAAGGGTAAGTCCCTTCCTATTTCCTTTGTTCATTTTGAAATGTCGGCTATTCTTCCAGTTTCTCACAATATATGTACTGCAGGTGTGTGATCTGCGACAAGATCATCCCTAATGCAGTTTCATGGTTTACTGGAGAGGTTGCGAGAAACGATTCTCGTGTCCCATTTCAGGATGTTTGTAGTGAAGACACAGATGAAGATGACTCAGATGAGGATTATTAACGAAGATTAAGAGGAAAGCTAGATATAATGGCAGGTGCATATATACCCAATTCTTTTGAATGTTTCATGTAATATTATCTACTTTCTGATGATAGATTTTGATTTTTGACCCTTTTTTCGGTCGAATCTAATGGCAGATTTTTGATATTTGTATTTTTTCTGTAAATTGTCACAATGTGCAATCTGGTGACCATATAATCTCCCTTGAAAAATAGGCATCATTTTAATGGTTTTCGTTAGGCTCTATTTGGATGTTGAGCCATGAGACGTAAATACTTTTGAGAAATTTTGAAGTGAAAACTCTCAGAACAGTTCCAATCAAGCAAGTGGTAGAGATCATTAAGAAAACAAAAATGAGATAAGCCTTTATTTTTGGTACTCACATAGAATACTTAATGTTCACAGATATCTGGTGCAATATTTGGAGAACCAACATCAAACATTATCAAGTAGAAACACGCTGCAACTAATTCCCTCAAGATCGCAAGGAACTTTTACTTCAGGTACTTCACAAACCAATCGATCATGTCCTTGTGAGCTTCTTCAGCGATCTCTACGGCAGCTTGATCATTAACATCATATCTTACAGTCCATCCATGCTCAACGCCTGGAAAGATCTTAACAAAACCATCAACCTGTCACAAAATCAACTCTTATGATACATAGTCACATGAAAAACACAAGGAACTCTATAAATTGGTTGACACTCGGCAATTAAGTAGCACCAGCTACTAGTTGGTTATTAATCTTGATAATAATACTTCATTAACTTTATAATAGAAAAAAATTCAGTGTCATCATGTAATTAGGCATCACACGGCAAGCTAAAGTAATTAGGCACCATGATAAATTCAATCATAAAATGGCACTGATAGATTGTATGCAATAGTTACATAAAGTAATATAATCGAATAAGCACAAATCAGTAAATTTTTAAATGGAACATTATAATGATTATTCCTTTGCTGATATAAATTTCTACGGTTAGTAATAATGATAATACCACGGGAACTATAGCCAAACTGACTTCCACTAAGATTCAATTATCAGGACACGTTTACCTCAGGTTTGACCGATAAAATCTCTTCGAATTGTTTCAATAATTCAGGCGGAGATACCCTGTCAATCTCAGCTCCGAGCACAGCAATATGTGCTGTAGTTTCTGAAAGCAAAGTGAAAACAAAGGTAAAACCATGTAAATAGTCTTGTGCATTCACAATCAGGGAACTCGATTAGCTTACCCTTGATATCATCAACAGTAACTCGTGAAGGATGCAACATAACCGCAGCCTTAATATCACGGTCTTTGCTAACTGTGCAACAACCTTGGCTGAGAAAACACATCAACTTTAAAATTGGCAATTGAGAAAATTCATTATAAATATCAGAATCTGTATATATTATCAGATAGAAAATTAATTTCTTCCAGATGAACAAGATATTGATCAGTACCACCCCAGCAAAATCCAGCAGCCCCAACTGCAGTTACACCTATCTCATTCAGAGCCGCGATAATTGGTGTTGCATCTTCAAATCCTTTATCCTAAAACAAGAAAATTACCATTATGCTTGAAGCCATATGTTCGGAAAATATGGAGAATGGAACATACCGTGCCATGAGCTTGTCTCCAGGTTTCTATCTGTGTCTTATCAAGAACATATGGATCCCCATTGAAGAAATCAGGAACTACAACAAAGAATCCGACTGCTGCAGCTTTGTCTGCAAGCATCCTTCACTCAAAATAACAAATAAACTTCGATATGAGATCATGAAAATTAAATTTGTTCAACAGAGACTTCATCATCTTCATGTTTGGCTGCATACCTTAGATTTGGTGCTTCATATCCTACAAGAAAGAATAAGCAGTATAAGAACAAACAGAAAAAAACAAATTATTCAGTGATATTAGTATATTTTTCACTAGTTATCTAGTTTGAAAAGCATACTTGATATGAACAAGATGAGTAGGAAAAAGAAAAATATCAAATCGACATAGAAAGTAATATCGCCTCTTTTACGAGTTACCTAGTTTAGAATTCTAAGCTACTTAATCACAGATTTGGCAAAATCAATTACTAAATTAACTCAAAAAAGAGAAAAATAGAAAACGAACATACCGAAAATATCAGAGACGAGAAGGATGGCAAGCTTGGAATCAGGAGAGCCAGTGATGTAGCTCTTGAGGCCTCCAAAGCTCTCAACAACAGAGCCTTCTCCATATGTGGAGCTCAAGGTTGGTGGATTGTTGCAGCACTGTGAACCTGCCATGCCTATGAACTATTGTTGTTATTGTTAACAGCTTTAATTTTGTTGTGGGCTTTGGCTTAACCTGAGGATTTAAACTCGTTTTTGTGGCCTAAGATTCAGGATTAGCGTCATGGCTGACATCACCATCAGTTTAGCCTTCCCCGCAACTTTTTCCTTTTTTCCTCTTTATTATTATTGTTTTTATGAATAATTAAGGTATCAACAGTGATAATGTCATTGTTTGGGCCTGGCAATTTGAAAATAACCAACAAGAAAGCATCAAAACTTCGAATTTGCCAAAGTTCAAATTTTCCTTTTTCGTTTTTCCTTTGTTGTGGCCGGATCTAGCCGGTCCTGGTGTGAAGATTTGGTCAGATCCGGCCACATCCGGGCACCTGGTGTCGAGGTCGGCGAGGACGTAGCCGCCGGAGTCGACTGCGCCTAGGACGAGCGCGGCGAGTGGAAGTGGCGGAACCAGCCGTGACCTTTAAATCTGGCCATATCCCGGCCAAGGGGAGGCCGGATCCGGCCTTGGCGTGGAGTTTGGTCGGATCCGTCCACATCCGATGCCGAGGTCGGCAAGGACGGAGCCACCAGAGTCGACTGCGGCGAGGACGAGCGCGGCGAGCGAGTCGACTGCGTTGGGGTAGACGGATCCGGCTGTGACCTTCATATCTGACCGGATCCGGCCAAGGGAAGGCCGCGATCCAGTCTTCGTGCAGAGTTTTGGCCGGACCCGGCCAGATCCAGGCGGACGATGACGGGAGTTTCTAGCATAGCTGGATGGCGAGGTCGGTGACAACGTTGCGACGTTGACGGGGGTTTCTGGGCATGGTTGGATGGCGAGGTTGTTGATGACGGCGAAGACGAGGCTGACACCGCGTCTGAGGAGCACCCAGGGAAACGAAGCAGATGGGCCCGCTGGTGGTGCCATCAGCACACTCGTAGATCCAACAGGCGACGTACTAGGCCCAAACTGAAGCGAGCAGTCGTACGTGCTGCAGCATGCGCCGATGCAACAGCACCACCCGATGGAGAACATATTTGGACGCCCTCATGGCGGCCCCCTCGTTGATCCTGCGGTGGGCCCCGCCGAGGTTGCGGCAGCCGCAAACGATGGGATTGCGGAAGACCAAGGGAATTTCGTAGAGATCTCAGATTCGAGTAAGGGCCAGCGAGAGTGAGGAGTTTCTTGCAGCCCTCTCACATCCGGGTAAGGGCCAGCGAGAGTGATTTTGAACAGAGTGATCGGCTGGAGGTGGGCCGGATTTGTGCCGCAACTGCGATGTGGGGAAATGTGACAATTTTGATGCTCGGGGATCCGGTCACAGATCAGAGTTGCTAACACTGTGTTGACAGTGGCCGACAAAGGGATGGTCGATTCTGCGTTACATATATCGTAACTGTGATGGAGAAGAGATGTCACAACTTCAGTGGTGAGGTTTCCGGTCACAAGTTGAGCGGATCTGAGCTGCAGATGTCTCATTGGCTGGCGGGAGATCCGAACAAGAGTTAGACCGGTCTGAGCTACAGACCCCACAACTGTGGTGGAGGAAAGAAGTCATGACTTTGTTAAGGACGTTCTGGAGGCTTTGTTTTGTTTTTTCTTTTCTTTTTTTGAAGGTCAAATTGTTTATGTGTGTTCAATGCAAGTTTGTATCCTTCTTTCTTGCAAATGTTTCATTAAGTTCTTATTAATGAAACGGCAGGGATTTTTTAATCTAACGGTTTTATCTCAAAAAAAAAAAAAATTCCTTCGAGATCACAAGGAACTTGTACTTTAGATACTTCACAAACCAATCTACCATGTCCCTTGTGAGCGTCTTCAGCTAGCTTCATGGCAGCTTGATCATTAACATCATATCTTATAGTCCATCCATGCTCGACGCCTGGAAAGATCTTAACAAAACCATCAACCTGTACAAGAACACAAGAATGCTATAAATTGATTGAAATGCAGCAATTGGCGTCAAGTAGAATGGCAAGCTTGGAATCAGGAGAGCCCGTGATATCGGATTAAAGGCCTCCAAAGCTCTCAACAACACAGCCTTCTCCATATGTGGAGCTCAAAGCTGGTGGATTGTTGCAGCAGTGTGAATCTGCCATCAGCTATTGTTGTTATTGTTAATGACTTTAATTTTCATGTGCACTTTGGCTTAATCTCAGAGTTTTAACTTGTTTTCGTTACCGAGATGCAGCATTAGCGTCATAGCTGATGTTTTTGCATTTACAGATAATTTGCTTCCAAGAAGTTATCAACACTGATTGGTAGAAGGCAGTGCAATGTTGCTGTTTCTAGGAATAATTAAAAGTTCAAATTTAATTACTAAAAGATCAAATCATAATTGAGGCAAAAAAAATTGATGAACCATATATTGCACGACAATTATCTGTGAGTTACATTACATGTATACCCCCTCAGTTCTTGAGTTAAAATCCATAATGTATTCAAAATTGCATCAGGTTACAGGTTCTGGAAACCTTAACATATTACGCGAGACACCTTTCAGTGTGTCATGTCCCTCGAATCACATGAAAACCTCGTAAAAATCACTTCCACATGCACAAAATTGTAGACGCGCGCACCATCTTGATAACCCAAGGAATTGTCTCTCTTAGCTTTTCATCTGAAAGAGAACTTATCTCTGTGGCTGCATCTAAAACAATATGAGTATAAACCCAGTAATTATCATCAAGGAGATTGCCAGGACATGTTGAAGATGAAAATCTGCCAGCCTCATGTTTTCCATGGGAACAGCTTGGTTTGGTGCAGTGGCTATTGATATTTGAGAGATTCTTTTCTTCCCTTTGTTTCCCCTTGAAAATTTTGGAGGTTAGATCTGATAAAATAAACGCTGTTTAAAAAATCCTCTATTGGTCACAATATAGGATTCTTCATCAACTCCTGCAAGAATATACTGAGAAATAGTTAAACAAATCATGAGAAAATGATACATTGACACGATAATATTATCATTTAGTGGCACTTAAAAAGGAATGGGGCATACCTAATGCCATATGAGTATTTGTATACTAGATGAGGACCTGTTCTGATAGAACGGCAGCCCCTACTATGCCAAGAAGGCACAGCAGGGAGAAAAAATCGATAAACCCAAGTCGTGATTCAGAAAATAAGTAGATCTTGTGTGAATTGCTGTCACCAAGAAAACCTCTGGCAATCATTGCCTGTACAAGGATAATACACTCAGGATCAGAAGGATAGTGCTTTCAAAAAAACAAAAGACGCTTCAAATGAAATTTTCCATTTTGTGACTATGGTGATTATTGCCATCTTCCCTGGATTCCAGTCATAATGAAAACCATATGTTTAGTCTAACTAACAAAAACATAAATATTGATGCATAAAACCAGCAAGAACTCAGGATGTTTTAGCTTGAAGTTTGAAGAGCATAGGAATCAGTATCCGAATTCGATCGGGTAGGAGATCTCACATTTGGGTCTGCATGACTGCATCCAAGAGGACACAGAAGCAGATTCACCTCAGACAATCAGACTCCATTTACATCCCTGTGCTCTGAACAAACAACCTGTTCTATGTTTCTTCTAATATGTTTTAAGCACTAATTAATGGTAGAGTTAGAACAATTAACCTGACACACATTTTCTAAACTAGTTAAAATAAAAATGGAAAAACAAATATACACCACAAAAATACAACTATACTTTTATTATAAGATCAGATAAGCTCTTTTTGACTAAGAGGACCTTCATCGAAACCCTCACAGCAAATTCAATGAGCAACCTTTTTCTTCTCCCCCCTGCTTTTATTAAGGCTTGCACCAAATTAGAAGACACAAACTAAAATATGTTTCGATCTAATTCCATGCATGTCCTTTCATCATATGATATGCATGGTTCACGACATGGAAAGAGTAGAACATATTATTCATGAATGACTACAAATTCGGGACATCATGGACAACCTTATGAAAATGTGGGAACAAGTGTCCGGTAAAAGGCATACCTTGGAAATTTGCTCCGCATGACTGAAAATATTTTTAAAGATCCGGCGGATATACATAAAGAAAACTGCAAAATCAGACACAAGAAAACAGAAACATATTCAGTGATAAAATAAAGTTCTTGTATGGTAATTTCCAATGACAATTTATGTGCAATGAAATTATTGGGACCTGCAAAAAAGATACCCTGATATATAATTAAGTGAAAAAATAATCCATAAAAAGACCCATTAGGTGCTTAATTATAGAATAAAACTGAACATCTTTCACTTAATTAAGTAATAAAACTGAGATTGGCTGTTGCCTTGTTGCCTATATGCATTAAATAGAATTGTTCAATCAGAACAAATCATGGGGAACAGAGAAGAGAAGAATTAGTACATGGTCCTAAATATTTGTTCGATGGTTGTATCTCAAGATATAGCGCAAACATAGGTTCAAGTAAGAGTGAAAGATCATAATAAATCATTCAGTCAATTAAGATTGGTCATGCCAAAGGCATCAATAATGTGATAATACGTGAAAATATCCAATGAGGTAGAGCTTACCAGAAATTCAAAAACAAATTAAGGACAGTCGAAAAGATTCAGATCACCTAATCAACCCTATTGGAATTGCCAGCGGAATTTGCATCATATGAGGGTTTAAGTGTGTTTCTGCCATTGGAGATCCTCGCAGAGTAATGCTTTAAACAGAAGCACCTAAGGCAACTGATAACAGTCATAGAATAAATAAACGAGAATGGGCAAAGGTTTTACTAAGGTTAGCCTTAGACTCTGCTTTGCGGGGAGTTTTAGGCCATAGACAGCACATAAAACAGAAGGGGGACAAAAACTCCTTAATTTATGGCTGTAAACAATAAACTTGAGTAACTAAATTTGAACTCCACATTCGATTATTATATTTGGAGAATCCCTGACAGATCTTGATTAGCAGTCAACTGGGATTCCATCTTGCTAAGCTCAAACTAAATAAAAAGCATTATGATAGTTTGAGAGTTCAACTGTTTGGAAAGCCAGAAAGTCCAAGCTTTCAAAGTGATAACAAAAGCATATTTCACCCTTTAGTATGATTCATGATATCACTCATTCTGAACCCTAACATTCTTATGATGACTTTCATTATTTACATTCATAAGAGATACTCACCATCTATTGTTTCCATTACTGTCAATTGCTGCCAACTTATTCGACGAGCTACAATCCCTAAAGCTGCATTCCGGACCTGTTGACCCTCACTCATATCAGGATATAGAAGAAAAAAGAAAAGTAGCAATATATGTAGAAAAGAAGCAAAAGGACAAATAACAGATTTAACATGGTTTAGTAACCAAATGATTTGAACATTATTCATGTATTCAACTGATCACTCTAATTATTAACCAAACCAGAGAGTTGGGGAGAAAATAATTCTCATACTTGCCTCATCAAAAACTATATTGATAAACCTCAATGAAAGTAGCAGAGTAAGTATTATTTCCGCAACTGGAACACGGATAAGCACCAAAGGGGCCATGAACCACCGTAATGCAGATGTTAGTTGCTCTGGCATTGTTGTTGCGAGGCAAAGACTAGCACTTTGGAAGATCTTTCAGCAAAGAGAAGAGGAAACTGTCAGGTATACTTTAAAGAAAAAGATAGAATTGTGTTTCCTGTAGTAATAAAATTCTGGAAGATTAATGTTCAAAACCAATTAGCAGAAATAGAAGAAACTTTTAACAGGAAAGCATCATTATTAACTCTCCAGTTGAAACAAAGACTGCAGTTGGCAAGGGTTACATCGTTATCTATTTATCAAGAAGTACTGCAGACAAGACACTACAACCCAGAAAAGGCATGCTGAATATATATTTCTTGCTTATGCCTATGCCAAAACAGATAAAAGTGATGGAAACTGTGAAGTTATATCAAATGCAACTGAGGCCAGGAGGGAGGAAAAAACAACAAGAACAAAAACAGAAAGGAGCTCTACTTTAACATTTCTAACAGAAGTGGTGAGATAAGATGATCTGAATGGAACTAGTGAGAATGGATTATATATCTTATCAAGGTACATATATCACAATAAAAAGAATTAAAAATAAAAATGGAAGGCTTGTCAGGCAGCATTTAATGGATAGAAGGGGAAAAGGCAAAGGTGACATAGAGTCCGTATCAGGGCAAATAAGAAATTGTGGAGTAAAATGAAAATGCCTAGCAAAAGAACATGCCAAAGTTATGAAAGGAAAACATACAGTAAAGGATAAACATGCAGAAGTACTAGCCAGTGACAAGCCTTTCCTTGTAAGTTGCAATGGTCCTATCTTCAAGATTGAATAAGAATAACCTCCCAGAGATGAAGGCAGACTTGACAATCCAATCATAGATGGGGGAGGAGTTCTTAACTGGACAATTGGAGGTACTCCATCTGAACCGAATCCCAGCATGATGAATAAGATTCCTGAAAAGAAAGCCACTCTTCCTAACTGATCCTACAAAGGGAGAAGCAAGTTGAAATAAGTGAGTCGATGGTTCTCAAGAGAGAAAATATCTAATACAGTAAAGAAGAAAAAGGGAAAAAAATCATGAAATAATAACAACACAGGTAGGTAACTGCACACTGTGCTTACCATCCAAACATGTTTTGGAAGATTCCATATAGACAAGAGGCTGAGGAATAAAACTAGTCCAAAACGCATGTAAATATTTGACCTAGCAGGTAAGATAACAAGAGCTAAAAGCCATACCTGCGAACATGAACAAGTGAGATAGAAGTAACACAGGATCATGCACATCAAACGGAACTAAAAATGAAGAAATAATGTAATTTTAGATTCTTCTCACTTATGTATATAAAAGTGGCTTGGATAAGCAACTGCCATGACCAGGAGGCCAGGGGAATGCACATGCGATGGCAAAACCAATTTGGATCTTCCCACCTACCAAAGCATATGATGCGACTTCTGAACAGGTGATCCAATGCGTTCATAATGAAGGACTTCTCATCCACGTATCAAATGGTTGTAAAATGCACCAGTTCTCGATAATAGAACTAGAGACACCTCTAGACACAAGATATAAAAGTTCTCAAACCGTATGATTCATTGGTGCATGGAGCATGGATGAACGGAGTGGATCTATTGAGATGGCCCATTACGCACTTTTGTACAGGAAACATCCAAGTTGGTTATCTTGGGGAGGTGTGTGGGAAAAAAAAAAGTTGGGGCAGACAAATTTCCTAAAAATCTCTGGAGAGGTGGACAAAGTTACCGCTTTTTCATTCATAGATTCTCTCAAAATATGAAGAATAAAAATGACATAGTAGATTATCAATTGTGATGGCACATTATGACTTCAGAGGGTAACATACGTTGGTTATACTCTAGGAGTATTAGGTTATCTATGTATGGCAGTATTATGGATGTGTCTCTGCCCTTGACTGTACATGTTTATGTATGTGTATGTATCTAAAACAATAATGTCTTTTTTCTGCACCTTCGGCTCAACTACATGAATCCTTTTTCTCAACTCAATTGTGTTAAGGACCATCTCCCCTATAAAACTAATTGAAATATCCTTTTTAATTGCCTCAAGCACTGTTCTCGTAGGTCTACTCCTGGTTGTCATTAGACTCACTGCTCCATAAACTTCACAACCCTATCACTCCTAACTAGTGAACTTAATACTTTCCCTTACACATGCCCCAACAATCTTAATCAGTTCTCAGTTCTCACTCATTCTATTCTCAATTGAAGATGTTTCCAACTTCTTAAAGATGCATCTACTTATTACCTGTAAGTTTGAAATAATTCAATAGGAATGAAGGCCCTATTTTTGTTCTTATTAATTTCCTTTCAGTTTTTCTTTTATTTTTTCGATTCCGGGTCTCATTGTAAGGCAATATGCAAGCATATAAAAGAACAAGTAGATAAACAATAAATAAATAATTAAATAAAGCATATACCAATTTGATTCTTGGGTCGAGTGAGTGAAGAAAAGTTTTGGGGGAGTCAATGAACGAGCAGATTGGGCTGGAGGTGGCGCCAGATATCATCTTCAACATTTTCTCCGGCGAAAACCCACCACCAACTGGAATCCAAGAAACCCATTTCTTTCCTCCTCCTCCTCCTCCCCCTCCTTTATCTTCATCATCATTTGAACACCTCGCTAATGCAAAACTACGCCTCCTCCTACTCTGACTCTTACTCTTAATGGGTTGAATTAGAACAGTTCTTGGGATCAATTGGGTCGATTTGAGAGATTGAGCGGCGAGGAGAGGAGACTTGTGAGATGGGTTTGGAGAGAAGAGGACGGGGAGTTGGGATGCCATCGGAGCTGTTCAATTTTTCTCTGTGGGGTTTGGGTTGAAAATTGTAGGCAAGGCTGGAGTCTGCTAGGAATTTTACACCAAACACCCTAACAAAGTTTGAAAATTGTAGCCAGGTCCCTTGCTTTTGCACCGGGTCGGGTTTTGTCTGAAGTCGGATCTAATTATTGAGACACAACATTTTACTTCAATTTCAAACTTTTTTTTTTTTTAGTGAAGTTTGAAAATTTTCTTCGTCATAGCTCAAATTTTGAAATATAAAGAAATTAATACAGAGATCATAACTCAAAAAATTACATGATATGATCAACTAGACTGAACACTTGCCAATCCAAAAACAGTCTTGACACCAATCATAAAAGTGAAAAATTGAAGTAGAAACATTAAGAAATTAAATAAATCCATTATATAAAAACCAGGCAATTGAAGAGAGATTCCCATAGATGCATCAATGGTGCACAACTTTGCGAAATCAAGACTTAAGAACATCTTCAACAAGTTGATGGTTGAATTAATGCAAGAATCTAAAGAAAGAAGGAATACAATATTCCATAAATACAATGCCAAACTTGGAGAGCTGTTTTCATTCATTTGCTTCGGCTAAACATCATATGAGATGATTTGTTCTTTCTTGGATTAAAATCTTCCTGCAGCTTGGCACCAACAGGAGACTGAAACATTTAGAATACCCGCGCAAACCCTAGCTTGCTTTTTTGATATTCATCTTCCTTCAGATAATCCTGCGAAGAGTAAGAATTAGTAGCAGAAAATTGAATGAGAAGGATATACATTACAAAGACATGCACACAAGTATAATGACTCTTGATAAAAAGCTAAAAAATCGATAGAAATAATAGTCTAGTTAGAGAGAAACGGTACCTCCTCATTTAACCTGCTGAAGTGATGATCTAAGCCTCTCCAGGCTTGGGTATCGGTATTCCTGATTTGTCGGCCAAGATTTTGTAGGCAATCTGGATTCTTCTAGTTATTGGACCCACTTCTCCATTTCCGATCACTCGACCATCAATTATGGTAACCTGTAAAAATTAATCGCCTTCCGTTATGCATTTACCATGCTAGTCAGGAACCGGGAATAATCCATCAACTAAAAAATTATATATTCAATGATAAGAAAAATGTAGATCTTAAGTTAATTAAATTAGCGCCCCACATTCTTTATGTTTGTAATAAAGTTAAAAGCCAAGTATTAAGCCAGTGCACAAAACAAATAAATACTTAAATTTTATTAAAGAAAAACGCAACTTATTGGAGTAAGTTCTCCCATAGTTCCTGTAGTCCAAACCTGCACGAGAAATGCTCAAGTTCATTTAAAAAACTGCAGAGATTCATAGGACGGGGAAAACTGAAGATTATTGAAAATATTAAAATAGTATAATCTAATTCATCATTGTGTTCTTCATTCAAGAGTGACAAGTAATGTTATGAAGCACATGAAATTGACATTTAGAGTGAGATATTTTCTTTAACAACCATGGAACATCCATTTATCCTCACTGTTGTCTCCTGTCAGTAGAACCTTTGAAAACATCAAAAATGGCATCAGCCCTGATGCACTATCATAAATAACTACAAGTATTCTCACATGGATTTAGCAAGATTTCAAGATAACGATCAACCTGACATAAAGAAATAGATGTGGCAAGAGTGTGTTTGGACTTTGGACATTAAGTAAAACTGAAAATAACAAGTCCACTACATGCTAAGTAAACAGTTAGTTCTCTTAAAGAACAATAAAACCGTCTGTCACTTCAATAAAATATTCAAAAGCTCAATTTCTAAATAAGGCAAACCTCATCAGCAGAATGAAATTCAGACAGACTGATATGCCGCTCGTGTAGGACTAAGTTCTCACTTATTACAAGATCCGTAACCTAAAAGGGGGAAAACATTATCAGGTGCATAAAAATGACTCTAATTAAACTGATAAATCCTTGTAATGGAAATTCATAAACACAAACATGGAAAACGATGACTAAATTTTTTTTTAAGAGAGAGAATCTGCACCATCTTCTTTTGATTTGAGGATGGTGTTCATATATTAGGTGCTTTTTCTTATAAAAGGAAAGGAGAAACTGAAGACAGAAGTTTCTCAAACTCACTGTTGCCCGAGTTATTCCTGGAAGGCAGTAATCTGCAAAAGGTGTAGATACTTGCCCCTTCTTGACTAAGAACTGCGTTAAAAAGATGATTTAATATATGCAGACATTGTTGAGTTCTGATATGTTGTTATAGTCACGCTACATATTATAACCAAAATAGTCTCTCACAATGTTTGTGGCATTTGTTTCTGAAACAAAACCATCTTTGTCTAGCATGATGGCATCATCTGCCTTGGCAAAGTTCCTTCTATCTGCCAGTCATATGCAATACAGCAATCAATTAAATTTATTAACTAGATGCATAAGAAAAAATAATTGCAAGAAAATAGCACGGCTGCAAGAACCTTGGCCAATATATTGTTGATAAGATTGTTGTGATGAATCTTTGAATCTATACTCTGAAATAAGATAGACAGAAGATAAGTTTGTTGAATCTGAAAAATGGTCCCTGAGATGATGAATTAATCAAGTTCTAATCAGATAAAAGAGACCGAAAAAGTAAAGCATAAACAATTCAGGACAAAATCAAGTAATTAACAATGTCAAGGAAAGTAATCAACATCATTTTTAGACAGTAGGGGTCTGTACTTGGTTGCCAACATCAGGAGTCCTTTGGCAGGACATAGTATGCATCTAAATTAATATACAAAAGACTGCTCGAGTAATTCCTTCACGAATTTATTCTTGTTCATAGAATTCAGAATTCTTATGGGCATACTGATTGCTATAACCCAAAGCATGTGAAATACTGAAATAATCTTTTATAGTTTGACCAAATAAAGGTAGGTGCCTTGTAAGTTTTTTAACATCATGCCAAGATCATGTGTTTCAGTATGTATGAGTCAGTATCGATCATGTTAAAGAGCAGAACCATACTGAAGCTAATTGGTGGTAGAAAAATCCACGAACCATGAATGTAATTATGGTATCTTGCATGATGTAATCTACCAGATTTTCCAGCAAAGTTTGGGGCGTGTTTGACTGGGACACTAGTAGACATCATGATAGTCTTGTAAACTAACATTTTATGTCTCCTTCTCTTTCTGCTTTAATGTTCCCTTGAGGAAAAAAATATTTTGAACTTTTCACAGAAACATGGTGGATCCATTTTACTAAATCTAGCAGCATATAGATACATTTTTCTGTTATATATCCTACATTAGGTGAATTACGCCGCGTGGTTGCAGTCACCAGAGTGACACCGTGTGAATTGTCGTAGACTGGTGGTTTCCATTCAGAATTTGAAGCATCAGTGTGCATGTACAGATATATAAGAGATTATCATTCATAGCTATATATTTTTAATGTACATTGTGGTGTAGAGCTTAAATGAAAATATAACTCAAAATGATAGCCTGCCAAAATTTTTAATCCTATCACCTCTAGATGAACTTACAATTTATTTTGTTGTGTCATAAAATTAGAAAAAAAATTGATAATTAAAGGTTCCAGGCAACAGAAATAACTAAAGTAAAAGTTTGTTGGCTCGGCTACCAATTAAAGTGCATCCATGATCCATAAAGGTTGAATGCTGGGCTCATTCCAGAGGTAACCTGATAAGAGAAGCACAAAGTGAGGTCGGAATCAGATAAATAGAGAAAACATGATTAATGAAGGAAAAACAAGATGCTGATTGGTCAAAGTCCTACTACTTAAATGAATATATGTAGCTAAATACAATGCCCAGAAATGAATAATAAGCTTCAGAATAATATCTAGATAGAAACATGACATTTTTCCCCGCGTTAGAGTGAGTCTGATGTGAGCATTGTCAAACATCCCATTCGCAATAATAGTTTCGAAGATGGCCTCTTGAATCTAAAATTTGATAATAAGTTCACTATCACATAATACTATTAATTCAAGTAACAGGAACCTAAAACACACCATTTGCAATTAGAGTTTTGAAGATGGCTTCTTGAATCAAAATTATGAGATGGCTCAATTATATAACATTAAAAAGAAATAATAAAATCAAGCTAGTCACCTCTTCCCTATTTGGGATATTGCTGAATGCTAAAACTTTGGCAGAGTCGAACAAACTGGAATAACAGAGACCAGTAAGTTTATTGAGTAGTCAACTCAGCACTGGTATTATATGAAGGCTCAAAAAACTAGTCTCATATACATATTAAAGATAACAGAATGTTTATGCCATGAGTCAAGTTGAAATCACCGATCTAAATGTTCGTTAAGCTTGAAGATCTTCCCATTGTAGATACGGAGTCCCTCCCAAGCTGCACCACGACCTTGCACAACTGAATCAAAGACTGAAACCTTTATGTATGGGCATGTTAGAGTGCTCAAAATAACTTTTAAAGAAACTCAGCAACTAGTCTAGAAGAAGAAGTAGAGAGGGGCATTCAATATAAAAATACCTTTGCGCTCTCACGAGGCAAGAGCTCATCACCAACCCAAACAAGCAGCTTCTCGTTGGCTGGGACAGGAAGACTGGGAGGAGGTAATGAAGGTCCCAGAAAGGAAGTTGTTCTCCTTTTATGACATCTGAGCATGGTGTAGAAAGGAAGACTCTGCTCTAGCAAGTCATAGAGAGCCAATGGAAATGGCTGGAAAACAATTTCAGTCCAAAGATTAAGCTAAAATTTAACTTCATTATTGAAGGCTAAAAGAATATATTATCAAATCAAGGTATTATATAAATCAGATAAAATGTCTTGAACGTTAATGTAATTTTTCTATGCAATCTTAGATTGCAATAGTCCACTATGGGGCCGTTTGTTTCGCGTAAAAGTCCGTAATTTGTAAATGAGTTACAACCCAATTACAACTACGGCGTTTGTTTGGACCGTAATTCGCAAAAGACTTACGTAACTCAACTAACACTCACTTGCAAACCAGTTACCACTCACTTACAACCCAGTTACAGTTAATTTTGTGGTCATGCAAATTTGTATTATTTTTTTATGTTAATATTAAATTTTTTTAATATTTAGCATTTTAATATTTATTTGAAATATTAAAACTTTTTAAATCACCAAATAGTTAATTTTGTGGTCAACTTTTTCACTTACGACATACACATTACGACATCCAAACACCGTAAAACACAATACACTTTTTCACTTGCAACTTTATATTACCAACCAAGCACCATAAAGCTTACATGCATGTAACTCATTTACAACTGTAAAAGACTTTACCAATTATGACTTACGAATTACGGCCAGTTACGACAACCAAACAGACCAATGTAAAAGAAATCTTACTGAGGGATATGCCTGGGGTGCTTTAAAACCTCTTGACTTATGCACATTTCCATACCACCAGGGAGCCCAAATTCCATCGACAGGTTTTGGACCAGTTTCTCCCACCTGTGACAATCATCCCATGTAAACTAGATCTGTTCAGCTAAATGGAGGAGAATAAAATATATTGCCACACAGATATTCACTTAACTAAAAGGAAACTAGTTGAACTCTAGAGAAAGATAAAACTTTGTCAGCTTCATCAATCATATTTTTCTCGGGAAAATTTCCCAGAAGATAAAGAGAAGAACATTTGGAATTAAACTAACTATCTCTACTCTGAAAAAAATAAAAATAAAAAATCATTTTGCTTGCTTGAGCATTGACTTCTGGAAAGGAATACCCAAATCCTGTGACAAAGACTACCCAGAGCAGCCTGCACAAGAAGGCAATTTAACAAGAGAGTTAGCATAGGGCTCATCAATCACCTCAATGTCATCCCTCTAACAATCACAACAACCACAAAACTGGGTATAAAAAAAAAACACTTTTTTCTCAAAATTTTATTTTCCTTCCGGGGCTGTCTGGATTTAAGGAATGGGTGGAAGTGAGGAAGTGGGAACTGTCTTTTCCCATTTCCGCTGTTCATCCAAATACCGGAAAAAGAAAATGGAAAAAGGTCTTTTCCTTTTCTCTTTTCTCTTTTACACAACCTTTTCCTTACTTCCAGAGTGTTACAGTTAATTTTGTGGTCATATAAATCTTATTTGTAATAAGTTGTAGTACAAAACAGTTAATGTTTTGCTCATATAAATCTCACTTGCATTCTAATTACAGTCCAATTTTTATTTTTCTTAATTAATTTTTATTTTAATATTATTTTGCGGTCAACTTTGTGGTCAACTTTTCCACTTCCACTTTCACTTCCACATTATCATCCAAACATCGGAAAAGACATAACATTTTTCAAACCACACTTCCAACAACATCCAAACACCGAAAAACTTACTAACCAATTCCCAAGTTCCAAAGGGAACTATTACCACTTCCTCACTTCTTCACTTCCTCACTTCCACCCTTGACCAAACAGGCCCGGATCCGTTGAAGCAAAGAAAGAAAGAAATGGGAAGAGAAATTGGGAATAAAACCTGAGCAAAAGAGTACATGAGGCTGGTGCTGAGTGATCTTGGAGCTGACCCATGAGTGGATCACCTCTACTTCTTGTTCTTTCCCCTCCATTTTTCTTGAATTTCTTTTTCTTTTTCTTTGATTTTTAATGATTCCAGAAGAATTTGATCGTCTCTGCACCAAATTACCGCTGAGAGTAGGGGTGAGCAGAGTTCGGTTATAACTGAAATAACCGACCAAAAACCGAAACCCGAACCCGAACCGAACCGAACCACTCTAGTTCGGTTCGATTTCGGTTTTGTGTTTCAAAAACCGAACTCGACCGAACCGAACCGAATCTCTTACCCTATATATCACCCCACCCAAATTCAATTTAGTGAATCATATAGTTCATAACAAAAACTGGTGAAAACTTATCTCATTACTTCTAGCAATACCATCTTTTTTATGTTGAATACGTGAAAGTTATGTTAAGTACACCATCACAATTAAGAATAATATTTATATTAATATAGTTCTTTTTTTTTTCATTCTTGCCATTAAAAATTAGTAATAATTATGTAAGTTTTGATATAAGAAACCCAAATATAGTGTAAAAGTTTTATAATATGAAATTTTTAATTCACATTAAGGTAGGTTAGGGTCTTTTTCTTATTTTTAATTTGGGTATTGAATATTTGAGATTAGAATATTAAAGGATGATAATATAATGGTGATTAAAAAATGTAAGAAATGATGGAAAAATATTGACCTAACCGAAAAAACCGAAAAACCGAACCGAACTTAGTCGGTTCGGTTCGGTTACTAAGTCTAATCAGCTCGGTTCGGTTTTGCAAAAATTAGCAAAAATCGAACCGAACCGACCGATGTTCACCCCTAGCTGAGAGCGATCTACTCGTGTTTTGAGTAACGCTTGAGAGGAGACTTGAAAGAGCAGTAGCATCGTGTGGTGGGACCCACTTTTTTTTAAAAAAAAAACTTTATTCTTTTTAAATACATGTTTATTACCTCGGGGACGACAATGGGCCGGCCCATCGATGAGATCTTTGGGCCCGCTTCAAACTCATATGATTTTAAATTATTTATTTGATATGAGATTTTGCATGGACTCTTATACTTATGTTCTATTACTATTAGGGAGCTTTTTTACAAAAATCATCAACCTAATTACTGCTCCTCATCTCATCATCATTATACTGCAATAATCAAAAAAAAAAAAAAAAAAAAAAATGAAAAACAGTGATCAGTATTTCAATGATTAGTGCACATAGAGTCCCACAGTCAGTTTAATTGAACAATGTCATCGCAATCTTCCGAAATCAATCATGCCAAAGAACAATTTATTTCTCATAATAATCTTTTTTCAAAATGTTTAAAATTTTACAAAAGAAGAATAATAAATTACATATTTGTAAGCAAATCATTCGTCTGCATATTCTTCTCGCGAGACCAGATCTCTTCATCTCCTCTCGTGAGACGTCTCGCTTCAGAAGCATGGATGATGGAATATACCCATTACTACCATATGGCTCTCGTATGGAACATACCAAAAAGCTTGCAAAAGACTGTTCATAACTCCTACAAGCATATATGAAAAATAAGCAGGTATTCAGGTCTGAAAACTTCTCCATTTCAATAGCGCAGATGCGGAGATCTCGGGCTATCAAACTCCGTTTACATCCCTAGGCTCTGATGCCACTCTGCTTCTAACATCTCTTGCAGGTAGTTGGAAACGTAGATAAACTCTCGAGTAAGAGGAACTTAATCTTTTATAAATCCTAATCCTCGTTAAAAATTTGGCTGCTACTTCTTTCCATCAAAACCTTGCGCCATATACTGGAAAGGGAGGGGAAAAAAAAAATTTATGTTTCAGTCTAGTTCGATGCTTGTCCTTCATCGTAATTTTACTATTCAGAGCATGAAAAAACTAGAGACATTACTCATGAAATGACTCCAGTTTATTAGTTCATAAGAACTTATGGAATTCTAGCAAATAATAATAATAATAATAATAACAAGAGCTTATGGAAATGTGGGAAAAAGTGACCTGTAAAAAGCATACCTGGGAGATTTCATCAGCATGACTGAAAATATTTCTGAAGATCCAATGGATCTACACAAAGAAAACTGGAAAGAATAAGTTTTGGGTATTGGTCACATCAGCTTACATTTACATATTGGTCACACTCCTACCCCCCACCTCTGATAGTAAAATACTCATAATGATGTGAAACAGGAAACCTGTGGTGTGATAATCAGTAATAGATCTGAATTCGCAACGTTTCATCAAATAATACGATCTTGATAAGGAAATAATCTAAAACTGATAATGTAACAAGATGGATTTAAACAATCAGTGCAGCTGTAGTTTATATATTTCAAGTCTTGATAAATCCAAATGTCTTATTCGCAATATCGGTATCAATAGATAACAAGCATACACATGATCACACACAATTTCACAATATTTAGTGGACAACATAAATTTTGATAATAAATTAGAGATAAATAAGATAGTTATCCAATAATGCGCTACAAAGAGATATCATGTCCAGAAGATGAGTGTATCGGATATGTGCATGCTTCGTTGAATGCGTGATAACACTAGGAGAAATAAGATGAGAAATGAAAATATTCGTACTAAGATAGGTGTAACCCCCTATAGAAGAGAAGATGAGAGAAATCGCTTACGATGGTTTAATCATGTGCGACATAGACCTACAGATGAGCCAATCCGGCAAGTAGAGCGTATCAAATTAGGGTAAGTTAAAAAAAGCGCAGGGGAGACCGAAGAAAACATGGATGGAGGTGATACGACAAGATATAAAGGCTAAAGGTCTTAATGAAGGCATATTGCTCGATAGGAATGATGGATAAAATTGATCCATGTGCCCGATCCGGCGTAGTTCTCTTTTGGTTCAACCCCAAAGACTTGGGACAAATGGTTTAGCTGTTGTTGTTATTGTAATGATGCACTAATTGTTGAATTAAGAATTTTACCTACAGAGAAGCTCGTTCTCAGGTATCCACTGCTTTATTTGATCTTGCACTGTTTGTCTGTTGACTTTATTTTGCTGAGTAAAATTGTTTTTAATGTTGTTGTTGCCACTGTTGTTGCAATGGTTGTTGAAGAACAGGAGCAGCCATACTGTTGGAGGACGGGAGAGGAAAAACATACGAAGGAGGCAGGGGAAGGAAGGCGACAGTAGTTGAAAAAAGACGAGGAAGACTGGTGACTCTGTCTACACAACAATAGCAACGAAAAGGATGGCGGCCGAACATAAGAGAGGACAGGTTCAAGTTGGAGAACGAGGAGCGCGGTGGAGGGGAAGGAGCAGTGGGCGGGTTCTCTACTAGACTGAGACTGCATAGAGAGGGAGACGAGAGGTAGACAAGAGATGATGGGAGGTTGGTGCAGAGGTGTGTTGACGACCGAAGACGAAGGAGGGATGCGAGATCTGGATTCGATGGTGGTTGCTGGCCTAGGCTCGTGGTTCGCATAGAGGGAGGTGGGGCCTTGGGTTTGTTATGAGAGAGGTGATGGGGCTATCAGCCTTGAATAAAGAGAGCGGCGAGGGCTCGGCATCACCAAGGAGGCGACGACAGTGGCAAACTGGTGGTGGGTTGTTGTGCGCGTGGATGAGGGTACTAGATGAGGGTAGGGCTGATGAGTTCGCTTCCGTGAGAGAGAGGGAGAGAGGGAGGTGAACAATAAAGGGTTGGACTTTCTGAGCTTATCTTTTTTCTGTTTTGGATTTGTAGTTGGGATCTGAAAGAGGGAATAACTCGGATGTGGATTCACACTCACATCTGATAGGATTGAGTTTCACACTCTACTATTTTGAAATGAGTTTCACACTCTAATTTTCATAGAAAAAGATTTTCATTTCAAAAACTCAAATTTTCATTTACCAATAATTCAATGATTTTTTCAATACAAAACATGCCGGCCTACAACCAGATGACTTTCTCCACATAATCAATGTGGGACTAAAAGAAGGAATAAAACAAAAGACATCTAGATTAAATAAAAATAAAAGCAATAAATAGAACAGATTCCAACAAGACTAAATAGAAACCATGGCACTGGCTGGATGTCCGCTTCACATAAGGAAGCCAAAACTCTTAATATTGGTAATCTAATTTCTTGTAAATACTTTTTGCAAATTTCTACATCTCTAGAAAGAAGTGATGGAAAAGGGAAAAAAGACTTAATATAATACCATATTCTTCATTCTTAAACAAATACTTTCTAAATTGGTAAATGATTAGAGTGTTATATTTACTTTATACTCTCTCAATGTTTAGGCTTCATGAGATACATGAAGGTGCATGCATTCATAACTATACTATCACACAAGTTATGTGACATTTTGAACATTACAATTTTACGGCAATAAATGAAAAAAAAAAACACAAAAGAAAATTTCACGAAACAATCAAAATTATCAAATGGTATGAACAAAGTAATTGAAAGATCATAAACTATTAACTGCCTTCTATCTTTTTCTTAAGGTAAGGGTTGAAGAAGAAGAGAAAGGGAAGTGATGGGCAAACCATAAGCTTATAGCGTAATTAACCAAACTGTTCTGCACATAATAGTTTCAGTCTATGATGATATTACCTAAAACCAGTTCAAAACCGGTACCATCAGAGATTATTTCAAGATAGATTTTTGGCCACATAGGATATTACGACAATGTGGCCTAAAGTTTACAATATTCCATGAGTACAATGCATTTCTTTCCCCCTTTTTTCTTTTTGGTGTTTTGTTGGTTGGGGGGGGGGGGGGGGGGGGGTCTGCTTTAATTTACTTGCACCAAATTGTAACATTGCAGTTGTGGTGTACATGACAAGCCTACAGCACAGAACCTAAGCACTTGCACCAAACAACATTTCAATTTCTCATGACTAATCAAAAAGATTAATATAGCACATGCCAAGATAAAATAATTAAAGGTAAACAGTAAAATATTAAAGCTCAGAGACTACTTCCCTGGTAACCATGAACTATGATGAATGGAGACAGTGACTCTCCAACACTCCAAGTATCTTCTAGTTCAGATGGAGACTCACTGACGAAGAAAAATGATGCAAACAGATGTGTCATTACTTTCCGTCAGGTAATAAGTTCCTTGAGAATACTTGTATATCATAAAACGAAATGAAGAAGAAGACAAATTGTTACTTGCTCCTCTGTTCTGTAGGGTTATATCAATTATGCCACATTAAGAAAGCAGCATACAAAATCAGGGAGTGCCCTACCTCTAGGACTCTTCAGATCCATGTACTGAAATCAGGGGGTGCCCTACCTCTAGGACTCTTCAGATCCATGTACATACCAGCATAGACCATATTGTACAAGTATTTTAATTCATCATGACACAACCATTTATGAGAACTTGACAGCATATCTCCAATCAGCCATTATGTGAGAGTCATCAGTAACAAACATAGGGAACATACTTACAAATACTAGAGGGTAAAGCACATGGGTCTTTAATGCCTGTTTGGTTGAGGGTGGAAGTGAGGAAGTGAGGAATTGAGGAAGTAGTAATAATTTCCTTTGGAACTTGAAAATTGGTTAGTAAGTTTTTCGGTGTTTGGATGTTGTTGGGAAGTGTGATTTGAAAAATATTTTGTCTTTTCCGGTGTTTGGATGGTAATGTGAAAGTGAAAGTGGAAAAGTTGTCCACAAAGTTGACCGTAAAATAATATTAAAATAAAAATTAATTAAGAAAAATAAAAAATAGACTGTAATTAAAATGCAAGTGAGATTTACATGATCAAAAAATTAACTGTTTTGTGCTACAATTTATTACAAATGAGATTTACATGACCACAAAATTAACTGTAGCACTCTGGAAGTGAGGAAATGGTTGTGTAAAAGAGAAAAGATAAAAGGAAAAGAGGTTTTCTTATTTTTCTTTTCCGGTGTTTGGATAGATAGGGAAGTGAGCAATTATACTTCCCTATTTCCTTACTTCCGCCCACTTCCTTGCAACCAAACAGCCCCAATATTGTTGATGAAAATGAATCAAAATGCAGCTGATCTTTCCAGGTAAAACTAAGGTATTGCAACAATTTAACAACAGAGGCCAATATTGTGAATCTCTCAAGTTAAATAACATATAAATTCATTGATACAAATTTCGCCTCATTTAACAAAATATGCTGAAAAGTATTCTGCATTTGCATCTGTGACAGAAGTGTAAATGGATATTTGGCATAGCTGAATCTTCTTCGTATTCGCATTCATTAAGAAAATATGTAGTGGATAGTATCTGCTTACAAACGGAGTAGGTATAGATATTATGGTATCTACTCTAATTAATTTCTGCTCTAATATATATCCATATATTTTATTACTATAATATATATGTGACAAAAGTAATATATAACTAATACTTAAAAGCTCCTTGAATGTAAATTAGTAACTATACTCTCTGAATATGGTCCATAATTATCAATTTTGATGAGTTTATATAGAACTTCTTGCTTTAAAGAAGAAAAAAACTTCTAATATTGTCGGGATACTCTGGTGGATTAAGATAGTGTCCAATAGAATTGGATACAGATAACATTTTTATGTATCTGTCTAATATCAAAGTGGATTAGGGTAGCAGCTAATATTTTTTTATTCGAAGGCGGATGTGTGGGCATCTGCTCCATATCTACTCCATTTAAACCCCCTAAGTTTTAATGCCGACAGCTTTTCTTGTGTGGTTTTTCAATTGATTTTTTTTTCGAATACACTATGATCAATAGCAAATAGATGTTAAGAGCAACCACAGCAGTACTGGTGTACTCATCAACCTCCCTTTTCCCCAAGAGCCGCCAAGCTCTAGAACACAGCTCTAAATCAAGATGGCTTAATAAAAGGAATGAGCATAAATAGCCTTTCCTGTCTGATTTTTCAAAAAATCTTTGATTTGTTTTTTTTTTTTTTTAATACATTATGCTCACTAGCAAACATTTGCTCTGAAGTTTCAAGGAATAAGAGCGCTGAAGACAGTACCAGTTTAAATTCTATGTACCTTTCGAGTTATATAACAAGTACAATTCATCAACTGCCTTTTCCCTCATGAGCCAAGCTCTAGAACACGTCTCTAAATCAGTAAGGGTCAATAAAAGAAATGAGCATAAAAAGACAGCTATCAAGTTAAATCAACCCTCTATAAATAGAAGGGTCTAAAGATATGAAATATCAAACTAGTTGGAAGGTAGACACATCTACCTAGCAGAAATCATCTGGGTAATCAAGGAAGGAAGGTCTAAAATAGAACTTTCCAAGTGTAAGTGAAAATTTCATAATACAAAGGTTTTTAAACAGATGATTGAAATGAAATAGCATATATTTTTTCAAGATCTGAGTTAAATTAGCAGTAGCACGAATCATTAGGCAGCTAGTCTCATATCCAAGTGACATATGAACTGAATAATAGTATCAGTAAATGCCATGCAATTGATTGGTTGGAATCAAATGTAAAACGTCACAATACTATCCATTATGGAAAACAGGAGATAAATGCTCACCAGCATCATAGACCTACAGAAGCAAGCTTTGCAGGTCTCCAACTTTGGCCCTGAAAATGCATGAGAGGAGTCAAATATGTAATGAAACTGAAGAACCTGAGATTGATCCAGCAGAATAACCTAATTGGTAAATAAAAAGTGCAGGCCTGTTCATGTTTGCGGTATCCTAAATAACTGAAACTATGAACTTTCAAAGAAAATTCAATCAAATCAGAAGAACTTTTGTGGCGTACCAGGTTCCAGAATATCAGATTTACAGCTACAACTATGTAACAAGGATTGCAGAATTGGAAATTTGGAACCTTGTATATACTCATGTAAATGTCTCAATAGTTTTGTGGCGTAATCAAGTTTCCAGTATGGTGGAAACCCCAACTTTTGTTGCATAAGGATGCATCACCACCACTGATAAGTGATTACTAAGGGAATATACAAGGAATCAAGTTTCTATATCTCTAAAGAACCATGGGAGAAAATTAGTGGTACATGCCCCTCACGTCATTAGCAATAATTAAACATGCACAAGCTATGTAACATAGACACTTCTATCATGGAGCCGTGTCGTGTCTGAAACGTGTCCGACACATGCATGTCCATTATATTTTTAAGAATTTGTCACGTGTCCACGTGTCGTGTCCATTTCAACGTTGCCGTGTCTGTGCAACGTAGGGCACAAGCAGTTCTCTACAACAAATGATCATAATTTACCAAGTACCTTGCAAAGAATTTAAAAGGCAACATGAATTCTTTGGCATAACTATTTAACAGATCTAGCAACTCTGAGATTAAACTTAACTGGACAGCTACAAGACAACAGAGAAGAACCATATGATGGGAATAAGAAACACTTGTAAACAGGATGTTTATTCTTCATAATAACTTCTGTACAAAATTTCTCCAAGTAATAAACTTCCTTTAACTCTTAACTTAGAAACTGAACATTTGATAAGTGGACGCAAATTCATCTCTACCGACAACAACACTGCATATTTTGAACAAAGATAATAGAATAAAATGATTCCTACAAAATTGTCTTAAGCAAAGCCGGATCACTTTTGATAGTTGCTTAAATGTCTTAGCTCAAATAAGTGTTCATCAATGGTTATATGAAGCAGAAGACGGAGATTAGTTAACAAAGCCTCTCGCTCCCAACTCAACGGTCCAGATGCATATAATGCCACTATGATGGAACGGTAGGCATTTAACTCCAATTGATGAATTTCAGCTGTCCTTCCCTCTCTTGTAGGTTCAAAAGGTTCTCTTCCTGACACACTGGAAGCTTCATCACCGGTGTCCATATCTCGAGTTGGGTTTCTCTTAGGCTGGTCAAATGACCTATATGGACTACTGTTAGGGCTACAACTACCAACAGAAGATGAAAGACAATCAGAATCACTATTCTCTAAACTTCCAAGAAAGAAATGCACATCTTCATTTGGATTTCCCCAGTTCAAGGCTGATTCAGGAAACCCAGTAGTTCTATTGTTTAAGGAAGCACCCAAGTAATTTTCCTCACGATTTACTCGTGATGAAGCACAAGCATCTACCTTTCCAGGTAATTTGGATGAACGTGCAACAAGTAGTCTTTGACGCTTTCCCTCTTTCTTGCCTCCCCTCTTTCTCTCAGCCCCAGCTCTGGTATCTACCTCCACCTTCCGCGAACAGAAGCGTGACCTCTTCCTCGAGCCTCTTAAAGAAATTTGATGAGGTTCATCAGCATGCTTGTCATTTTTGATATAAAATTGGCCATCTCCCTTGAGCTTTTTAACCTCTGCACATCGCTGCAGTTTTCGATGGTGAAACTTCCCTACTTCGGGTGATATCTCCATATTTCCTTCATTTAGAATTTCAGACTGCTGCAACCAAACAATAGATCAATCAGATACTATAAGCAAACAAGCTTTACTACAAACTAAGCAGAAGAACATGATAAGTGATTGATCTAAAGCAATAGGATAAAGGCAATATGTTACAGTATGAATTGCTTAGCCTAGTTATCTGGATCAAAATAACACCTGGAACAAGAGATGATACCTTATCAACAAAGACCCATCTGTCGCCTTTCCAAGATTGTCGTGGTCTGACATTTGATTTGTGGAGCATAATCTTTTCCGATGATCCAATGACCGACACAACAGAGTAATTCCCAACATCAAGCACCTTGATCACCTTCGCAGGCTTCCAAGAGGTTTGCTCGAAAACCTCAACAATGTCACCAGGAACCCAACTCCTCGATCCTGCAATTGGAGGAGGACATGGCCTAATGGCGTTTCTCTGCACTTTCTCCATGGCCTGACCTCCATCAGGCTTAACATTATAGTAGTGCCCGTTCCCCGAGACAATTTCGGCACGAAACCAAGAGCCTGAGGGCACCTCCCTCTTGTTCAAAACCTCCACCTTGCTCCCTTTCTTGAATCTCATCATTGCGGTACTATAAAAAACCCAGGCTCCAAATCTCGAATCTATGCAAGAAAATTTAAAAATATAAGTAACCGCAACGATTAGTTGATATAAGTTAGATACAAGACAAGAAAAAATCAAATTCGAGAAACCCCTAATTACACCACAGACAGATTTCAGTGGGGATAATGAATCATAAACATCCCAACAACAAGACAATAACCAATTCTGAATAAAGTACACAACACAGATATTAAAACAACAAACTCATCGAAAAAAAATCAATCAAAATTAGACGATCACCAGATTAAATCAAACAATGCCATAGACAGTAACTGCACCGATCACCAAAAATATCCCTCAAACTTCAAATATCGATCAAAAATGATGAATAATCGATAGACTGAAGAAGAGAATTGGACTGACCTCTCGATGAAGCGAACCCTATAATTCTTCCGATCGAAGACAAGAACAACGAGAGAGATTGTTAAATTATTATTATTTTTCTTTTTCTCCCTTGCTTGAGGCTTTGATCAATTTTTTTTTTTTCTGGGGATTTAAATGGGGGTTGGAGAAAATTAAAATTAATATAAAAAAATATATATACAGTCCGATACAATCTGAGGTTTCGATTGGGAGCATCTTGGCCGTCCGATTTTGGAGTCTCTGCCAGATTTGTTGACTGAACTGATACGCCTCAGATCCAGTCCAGTCCAGGTCATTTAAAGTCAAGTTTTGGGTTCAGGCCCAGGCCTGCTAACTTTTTGGAGAAAGAAAATTTACATACTTGGGCTCCAAAATTAATAGCCCAATCATTAAGGCCCATTTTACTGGCGCAAACGTTATTAACCATGAATTTTTAAGAAACATTTATCATGAATTTTCAACCATTTTCAAAAATCTATTTCTTATATACGAAAAATCCAACAAACAACCATAAAATTTTCTCTCAGAAATCTTGTGAAAAATGCCCATTCTTTATATGTTGGAAAAATTGTGATACTTTCCTGAAAATACGCTAGTACTTTGATTCAGATAACACTATAATTAATTGAAAATTGCTATATTTATTCAGTCTTTTGCTTAATTAACTGTTTTCTATATCCAAGAAAAGAAATCAAGAACAACATTTCATCATAAAGAAGCAAAAAAAAAACTCTACCAAATGCGCGCTTTAATCATGCTAAATTGACATGAGACTACACATCAAAGTGCTGCAAGAGAAGAGATCATGTTCTTCAGTTCTTTATCAGGAAAAATTCCCTGTTTTACTTCAGTTTGCTTCATTTTTCAACTGAAATAGCTTTCATGTGATTTCTGAACTTTGGGGAGCAGCTAGCCTAAATTTACAATCCAAGTCACCCATTCAAAAAGTTGTTGCCTCTCTAGCTACCAGCTATGACATTTTCCTCCCACACAAAAATTCTTTCTCAAACTGGTAACTATAAATACATTGTTTGGAGACACACAGCTTCAAACAACTGCCCAAATTAGTATTCAGCCATGTCTGTTAGAATCTCTGCCACCATCATCTCCCTTCTAGTCCTTCAGTCTACGACTGGCTTTGCCGCGGACTTCAATTATGCGGCTGTCTTCAACTTCGGGGACTCCAACTCTGACACCGGTGGACATGTTGCGGGCCTTGGCGACATCCTGAACCTGCCCTATGGGGAGAATTACTTTAAGCGTCCTGCTGGGAGGTTCTGCGATGGACGACTCGTTATTGACTTCCTAAGTAATTTCGTCTCACCTCTCTAATGTACATATATGCACGCACATATACATGCACACATGCATGTGTGCACGCACATTTACATACCTAAAAGCTTAAACTGACAGGTTCAGGTTCAATATGAAATTCAAGTGAAAGATATCAATCAATACTGGCAGGTTACAGACAGTAGAGTCTAAAACAAGGATATATTACCAAAAGAATAAAAAAAAAGAAAGCAATTTCCAGTATGGGATCCAAAAGCAAGAACCAAAGAGTTGTTAGGTACTTGTATCCACCAACCAACCTTGTTTGTCTTTTAAGCATCATCCTCAATTTAGAAATATAAAAGATTGCAGAAAGGTGGGCAAAAAAGTTCTAAACAATCTGCCCACCATATTTTCAGCTATGGTAGTTGGAGGAGTCTCTGCCTCCATCATCTCCATTCTCTTGCTCCATTCTGCCTTTGTCTTTGCCGTTGAATTTGATTATCCGGTGATCTTTAATTTCGGTGACTCTAACTCTGACACGGGAACCCGTGTTGCTGCCGGGCTTGAGAGCATAGGGCTGCCCTATGGGCAGAGTTACTTCAATGGGCCTGCAGGCAGGTTCTGTGATGGTCGTCTCATCATTGATTTTCTCAGTAATCTCTTTGCCCTCTCTATTTTGATCTGAATTTTATGTCTTCCAAGGATGTGGTTCACTATGAAATTAGTCTTCTCAGACTGTAAATCTAATGCCTCAATATGATATGGTGTATCAGTAATCTGAAGCTTCTTTTGCTGCAGTGGACGCAATGGACCTACCGTTTCTTAATTCGTATTTGGATTCTATTGGGGCGCCGAGTTTTCTGAAAGGCTGCAACTTTGCTGCAGCTGGGTCTACGATACTTCCAGCAACCGCTTCATCTGTCAGCCCATTCTCCTTTGGGATTCAGGTCGCTCAGTTCCTTCGATTCAAACAGCGGGTTCTTGAGTTGCTAGCTAGAGGTATACTTGGTTTCTATTGATCATTGGATATATCAGACTGCACTATACCATTGAATATAACATGACATTTTTCTTTTGTTTGTGCTCTATTGCAGGCAACAAATTTAAGAAGTATATTCCTCAAGCAGATTTCTTTGGCAAAGGACTATACATGTTTGATATAGGTCAAAATGACATTGCTGGCGCGTTTTATTCCCAATCAGAGGACCAAATATTGGCTACTATTCCAACATTTCTGTCAGAATTTGAGACTGGGCTCAAGGTTGTGCAAATAATCTCAGAACTCAGAGTCTATAGTGGTGATAAATTTTAACTTCTTGTCCAATTTCATTTTCAGAAATTATATGATGAAGGTGCAAGGAGATTCTGGATTCATAATACTGGTCCACTTGGGTGCTTGCCTCAGAACATAGCTCAATTTGGTAAAGATCCTTCGAAGCTAGATGAGCTCGGATGCGTGAGCTCTCACAACCGAGTTGCTAAGCTTTTCAATTTACAGCTTCATGCACTCTGCACAAGGTTGCAGGGTGGGTTTGGAGATGCAAATATCACTTATGTAGATATCTTCTCCATAAAGTCTGACCTTATAGCGAATTACTCTAAATACGGTAAGGAAATATATCCATTCTTGATTTGTTGTTTTCTTTGTACTCCAAAGAAAAAAAAAATACAGCGACCTAAAAGTTCATCCTTGAACTATTGCCAATAAAAAGAAGTCATGGTGACAAACTAAAAACCCAACTTGCATAAATGATTCTTTTTTCAGGATTTGAGAACCCTATAGCAGCATGTTGTGGGTATGGAGGGCCACCTCTGAACTATGATAGTCGAGTTGGTTGCGGACAAACTAAGATTTTGAATGGAAGTTCAGTAACAGCAAAAGGATGCAGTGACACCACCGAATACGTTAACTGGGATGGCATACATTATACAGAGGCTGCAAATCTTCATGTTTCATCACAAATACTCACTGGAAAATACTCAGATCCACCATTCTCAGACAAGATGCCATTCCTTCTCAAACTGAAGTTCTAAAGATCACCCCAAACAAAAAAAAAAAAACCTTTTTTTCCTTTTTACTTGTGTTAATTACATGAAGATCTTCACATAATAATATATCATTTACAGATGACATTCAGTGCTTATGCAAGTGCAGAAAAAACTGATGCTCAATTTTCTCTGCAGAGGCATTATTGTTGGCTCTTGTTTCTAACAACTGTTTGATGGTATCCTAACAGTTAACTGTTTGATAAAAGATAGTTAAAATCTATTGGCAGCATATGAAAGCACTGTCACTGTTCTACTTTTGTTTATGAAATTCTCCTTATACGTGAAGTCAGATTTTTAGTCCATCAATTTTGCCGCAAATCTACTGAGCATATATCAACCACTAAACAACACAATGGCTACTTCAATAAATCAGTAATCACTCTATCTTCCTTCTATCTCTTGTACATTTTTAATGTGTGTATTGTTATTTCTCTTTCATGACTTGACATTCTCATACACATACAGTCATTTTCCTTGCTCTCTTCTGACCTAATTCTTTCCAATGTGCATTCGACACACTCAAATCATAAAGATGATAGTTGATATGATTCCACTTTTCCCCATTTCATCTGGAAAATCTATACTATAACTTCTTGAGTATTGCCAATCTATGAAGCACAAAATACTTCAATAAAGAAGTGGCCACATCAGATATGTATGTGTGCGTGCAGGCATACATGTGCATGCATGCATGTATTGTATGTTGGCTGTAGAGTGTGCGGGTTACAGTGATACTGGGATATCTTGATGGTTGCATATCAAATATTCTCGGGATATTATAAATTGATGCATATTGGATATAACAGAGTAAGAAACTAAATTTTTTGTCTGGCAGAATAATGCAGGTACATGTATATATAGGTCAAACTCATGGGAAAATGTTCATGCTGTTATATCACATATCTTTTTATATGCATGCAAAATCAGCTTAAAACCACATTCATACAATTTGAAATCTCTGCGCATGCCCAAGGTTCTGGAATAATATCTCTGCATAAGAATTTTTATAACAATTGCTATACAAAAAGCAGTCTACTTCTTGGAGACATAAGCATAATATTGTGCCATGGGAACCACAAAAGCAATCACTAGCAAACCTCCAACTACAAGGGTGAACTGTCCTCGCTTCTCTTCAGTCTCTTCCTTGGTTTAAAGTTGGATTCACGCTTATTCTCCTTGAAATTGGGACCACCGGGATCTGGTAGCCCATCGATGGCAGCAACTAGACGTTTGGCAGTGCTCACCATAGCTTCATTGTACTTCTCTTCTGTAGCCAATACTGCAAGATGCAGAATTGATTATTTGTTTAGATTTTTTCTATCTACTTGCGAACAAATTGATAAAAACTTATTAAACTAATAAGAAAGCCAAAAAATATGTTACCAGGGAGGTTCTCCGACACAGTAGAATCTAGAATAGTATCTCCAACAGCTTTAATGAATGCTGGCCCCCCTGTGATCGCGCCTTCCTTTTGGCTGGTCACAAGCACAACTACACCCTTGTTATTGCCTTCTTCAATTGAGGGATACCATTTCTCCAACACTTGGTCAGCATACTCAAACGCATCTGCTTTACTCTGCAAACAAATTACCGATCCTAATCAAACTGATGGTTTAATTTTTAGAGCCTCAATCTTTTGCCGAGGAATGAAAGAATCATATCGCCGAAGACAAAAGTAGTGAAAAGTTTCAGAAGCATTCCCCAAATGGAAGATCACTAATAAGGAAACATGGAACCTTTTAGCAATGCTATCTACTAAGTTACTTGGTTTTCGAATAAGAAGGTGGATAGAGGAGAATATTCCTCCCACCTCTCCTTATTACAGGCTTGCGGTTTTAATAAGATTTTAACAAGTCTCGATAATGTCATCAACAATATTCAACTAAAACTCTTGATCATTACCAATTTCTTTTAGAGAGCAAAACCTAAAATTTCCTTTATTTTACTATTTGAACACACAGTCATAGTAACGCGACAGTGGTCTAAATCTAACTTCTGTGACAAAAACCCAGTTATGAATGTCAACAAGTAAACAGAAAGTAAAATCATCCTAAGATCAGTCTCATGCTAGTCTATTTAGCCAGATAATCTACAAGAACAAAACTTGACATGTTTCAGTAAAATCTCCTGAAAGATCTGCAATCACAACAAAGAGTAACATCAATTTATCACTGTATATGTCAGGCAATTTAACAAACACATAGCGCACAAAGTTACACACCGTGAGCTTGCGGACCGTGATAAAATTGATGTGCAGGTTCTTCCTCGACTCCAGATCAGACATCAACCTCTTCAAATCAGACTTAGTCACCCGGCTCAACACGCCAGCATCATCAACAACGTAGCTCTCGGTGGGTGGTCCTTCGTTTAGGACATCAAACTCCGAGGCCCCCGCAGAGTCAAAAACCGGGACGGGGCAGAAGTTGATGGCCAGGGAGAGCGCGGCCGCGGCCAGCCCGTGCTGGAGGTAGGAGATGAAGCTCTTTTGAGCTGGAAGTGATGAAGAGAGAGTGGGTGTTTTCAAAGATGAAGTGATGATGGGTAGAGATCTTGGTTGGAGGGATTTCGAGAAGTGGGGTTTTGGGGTGTTGAGGAGGGGAGTGAAGGAGGAAGGAGAGGAGATGATGGACTCCATTGTTGGGAGAAATTGAAGGGAAATTGAGGTGAAGAGAGAGTATCACATAGATTTTTTTTTTAAAAAAAAAATTGGGTTGGGTTTGGATTTTAATTGGTTGGCTGGCTTTGAATTCGGATAAGGGGGGCAACGTCTGCTAACGATTTCAGGCGGGGAGGGCATCTTTGGAGAGGGGATATTGCCACCCAAAAAATGTAGAAGGCGCCCCAAAGATAGACTCCCGAATTTGACACAGGCACCCTTAAAAAAAATTTAAAAATGATCAAAATATCGCATCCTCCTTCTTCTCCTCCTCCTCCTCCTCCTCCTCTCCCTCCCGTACCGGCGACCACCGGCCTCCCCCCTCGCTGGCTTCCTCTCCCCTCCCCCTCGCTAGCAAACTGGCAAATCCCCCCGTCTCCCCCCTGCGTCAGCGCCCCCCTCCCCTGACCTCCCCCTCCCTAGCCAGCCCTCCCCCAGATGTTCGGCCAGAACCGGCCGAACGGGTGGCGAACTGATCGGCCAAATCTAGAGGAACATACACATGCTGATCTGGAGGAACAGACACATGTATGTTTATCCTGATCTGGTTGAACAAACGTGTGTCTGCTCGGCCAGATCTGACATCTGAGGGAGGAGGGCAGGGCAGGAGGGGGAGGTCAGGGGGAGGCAGGGGAGGAGGGGCGGGCAGCAGGATGGGAGGGGGAGGAGGGGCGGGAGGGGGAGGTCAGGGGGAGGCCGGGGATGGGAGGGGGAGGTCAGGGGGAGGCCGGGGATGGGAGGGGGAGGAGAGGGGGGGTCGGTGGGAGGGGGAGGGGGAGCACCGGGGGGCGTCACCGGAGAAGGAGGGAGATCAGAGGAAGGAGAAAGAAGAAGGGCATTTTGGTTATTTCATCAAGGGTAAAATTGTAAAAAAAAAAATAATAATAGCACACTTATAATTATTTTTAGGTGCCTTTCTCATTTGTTGGGGTGGCAATAGTCGTTCCCACATCTTTAAGTTTTACATTGTGTGCGTAAATGACTAAAATGCCTTCATCCCTTGTTGCTGTATCTTTGAGGTTTTTGATTTTCAAGGGAATGGATGTTGCCACCCCAAAAAGTGATGAAGGCACCCCATAAAAAATACAAGTGTGCAATTATATTCTGGACAAACCTATCCTTGTTAAAAAGTCTAAAATATCCTTCCCTCCTCTTCTTCCTTCTTCTTCGGCGAACGGTGGCGCTCCCCCTTCCCCGGCGACCCCCTCCTCCCCGACAACCCCTCCTCCCCAGCAGCCCACTTCTCTCCTTCCCTTCATGCCTCCCCGCGAGTACCCCCTTTCTCCCGCTTCCCACTCCTGGCTGCCCAGCCCACCTGCCTTCCCCGCCCCCACCCCCTCTCATTGTTTGGCTTGTGTATGACCGAACAGATCAGATCGGGGGACATCGACCGAACAATGAAGGGGAGGGAGCTGGGCGACTGGGGGTCATGGGAGGGGGTGGGGGTTCGCCAAGGGGGGAGGGGTTGAGGAGAAATTTTGAGGGGTGTCTTTATCAAAATGATGGGTGCCCTCATGGGTTGTGAGTTGTGTGTGTGCGTGTGTGAGTTGTGGGGCCGAGTTTTTCCAGTCATCCCGAATTTCACTCCTTTCCAGAGACCGGCTCTGGGCAAGATAGATACAACAACAGACCTTCTTGATCTTCGCTTTCAGTTACGCAGCCTAATTTTCTCCCGCGTTCATAACGTGAAATGCCCTCCAGTCTGAGCAATTATGGACTGAGCGGGACTTTTGGCATGTAATCCCAACAATCAAGCGCCAACAATCACAACCGTTACAACAAATCTACACATGAAGATCATGACAGTTATACAAATCTCACCAGCGCTCCATCTGTCTTTAAGCTAACAATTTAGTACAAATAGACCTTCTCCTCCAGTGAGAAGGGAAACTTCTCCCTTTTATAAAGAAGAGAGAATCTTTTTCTCCTTCCAAAAATCCTAAGAAAGCTTTTTCCTTTTCCATCCAATCAATAAATAACTCAAGGAAACCACAATACATAATTGTAATTGTAATGTCCTGATCCCGCGGGTACGGAGACGTCACTGCGACATATATACGCAGGGCAGAAATACCCTCACATACATACGTTAAGCATCAGTACATGTAAGAATTAGAGTACGGAAGCACAATAGTAATATACATTCCAACAAAAAGTACAAGCACACATTTATCACAGAATGTAATCCAATATAACATGAAATTATATGAAAAAGGTGCAGAGTATGATCACAAATCATAAAAAGGATAGGAAGATACTCACGGACTACAAAAGGGAATCTTGCAAGCCAGTCAAAGGAGACAAGTCAGGAATGAGCTGCGGCTGATCCGATGCTCCACAAAAAAGGTCCAAAGTTTTCATAAAAGAATTCCACCAAGCTTTCGCTGCGCTTCGGGATGTGACATGAAGGTTCAGGATTGTCAGATAATAATCCAGCGAGTACGCAGGATAAAACTAAGTGCCGTGTACAGACAAGCACATATGTACATGATCAAGTGATGTGGTTCAGGCATGCAAGTACAAGCCAATAAATACGAAAATTAGGAAATTAATACAGTGACACAAACAATCATATATGGGTATAACGTTATGTCAGGAAAAAGTGGCGTGTACAGAAATAATGCAATATGTACTGGATCTGAATGATTAGTGTACTGAGGATGTGATATATCAATGTCAGGGATACAAGAATAGACACATTTATCCTTGATTATTTTTTATTTAACATTGCTATGTAACCTTCTTTTTTATTATGATGTGTAGTTACTTAAATAGAAAGATAAGAATACAAGAAGCTTATATTTTATCGCTAATTCTATTTAAATTTGGATTTCAATTTAAATCAATTTGAAAACAAGAGGAGGAAATGATATATCACCATCTTCAAATTTCAAATTCAAAATCAGAAGATATACTTTTAAAATATGAATGAGATAAAGCTAATCCTAATAGGTATAAAGAAAATAATTTAAACTAAATGGAATTCAAAATTAATTCAGACTCAAATTTAGACTGGATACCTCTTAGTATTCGGATCATAACTTTCGATGCAGATATTCAAATCTGATGATTTAAGATGCTAAAGAAAGAGGACTTGAAGGGTTACAATTCTTATATTTATCACTCTATCAAAATCAATTGTCTGATAAGTCATATTCAGCAAACAACAAGCTACCTTGCTGCAGAATTAAATTCCAATATTGAATTAGAATTGAGTTAAACTTTCTAATTTGTATCCTATTGTGATTAACTCTGTGACCTATTTAAAAAACTGAAATCTCTCATAATTAAGCATCTCCACATCAGAGATCATAACTTTGAATTTTTTTTTAAAATTTCTCCTCCAAATTTCTTTTGTAATTTTTAGGATATAGGTCTAATTCAAGCTTTGTAAAGAAGGAGAAGGCTCCTGTGATTGAAGGTGACAGCATCAATAATAAGATTTTCTTTCTAATTTATCTTTATTTACTTGCTTTCTCTTTTATCATGCTTTCTTTAGATTCTCTCATAAGTAGCTAGTCTTCTTCATGGCTTATTAATCTCTACCCATCACTACTTCTAGTTCTATATTAGAATAAGCCGATTGGATTCTATGCATGATTAAATCCTAGAAATAGCTAATACTCTTAAAGGCACATGTCGATAGTTAAATCTATTATTTGCTAATACTTTCCAATCGTTTTTCTTATTCTATGCTTAGATAGCCTTGAAAGTTTAATGTTGGTTATTCTTCATATTCTATACTTGAAAAAATTTGATAGCTTAATGTTAGGTTTTGGTTAGTGATTATTTCAAATAGAGTTTTCCCATCTTATGTATCTTAATTGAATTTAATGCAATTCTAAGGTATAGTTTTTATGATTCAAAGTGAAGTTTAATCTAGTATAGGCTAGTAAGTTAGTGGTGGTAGATGATTAGCAAGTCATGTTCTTTTAATTATTTTCAAAACTCTAATCTTCAAAATCAGATCATATCTTCATCTTCTTTCTACCTCTAACATTTAACATAAACTTTTTCTTTCTTTTTTGAAAAAAATAACAACCTACTTAGTGTTTTTAAACAAATACCGAAAATTTTTTATCGCATTCCTCCCTGTATATTCGACCCGCATAGCTCTTGCTATCGCAGTTAAATTGTAAGAATTTAGAGTCAGCATAAATCAGATAAACACTCTCTTAAACTCTATGTTTTTGGCAATCAAATTTTGGTGTTATTGCCGGGGAAAGAACGGTATTTTTTTTATTTACTAAGTGGTTAATTTTTCTTCTTTGTTTTTAATTCAGCATTAACATATTGATTGAAAATTAAAAAATAGATAAACTCGCATTTGGGCACATGTCTATTTCTTTTATATTTTCAATTATTGCTGAAGAGAGGTGGAGATAAGGTAAGTGTGCATAGCATCTAGATTAGGAAACACTTGTGGTGATTTATTTGCTTTGAGTTATCCTTGTCTATTTCTTGTACACTTTTGCACTAAATCGACTTAAGGGGAAATTCTTAAACAAGATGAGGTGGAGAAGTTGAAAAACACCTAGAGGGGGGGTGAATAGGTGTAAGTGCTAATCTAGTGAACTAAATACGCTAAATGCGGAAGCTAATGCAAACTTTGCAACACACTTAATACAACACACAAGTGTAGCCGAATTCCCCGTGAAGGGCTCTGGACTAACTCCTCTTGATTCCCCTTGAATGGGTTGAGGTGCTATGTGAATCTCTTGTGGTTAAGTATAAGTGAGGCGCACACACAATCAAGCCAAGCATATAAGGATGAATAGCAATATGAAATAATGCAAGGCAACACAAGCAAGTATGATGATATGATATGAATGATGCTTTGCACAATATAAAGAGAGAGAGAGTTGAGAGACAAGTGGATCAAACGCAAAGGCCAAGATATGTTACGAGGTTCGAGCACCTTGCTCTACATCCCCGCCTACACCACCGTGTAGGATTTCCAATCCACTATAACGTCCACCGAGGACTCCCACCGAGGGAACCTTCACCGAGAAGGATTTTTACAACAATGGAGTACCGAACTCCTCTCTCAAACACCACCTCACAACCGAGGGGTAGGCCCGTAACCAAACAACAACCAACGCCTCTACCGAAGAGGGTTTACAACCAAACTCCACCTCTCACTAGAGGGAGCAAACCAATCACCCGATCACCTCTACCGAAGAGGGATACAACAAGAATAAGGGTGTTTACAACAAGTGGTTCCAAAGACCACAAACTCAATCTCTCTTTCTTTTCTCTTTTCCACAAAAACAAGATCCTAATAGATTAGGATAGAAGATAGCTCAAGTGTGGAATCAAGGTGTTCTTGGAAACAAGCAACAAAGAAAAACTACTAGGGAAATCTCTTGTAAATGATAGAAAATGAAAATCAATACAATCTCCCAAAACTTAGTTTTCTTTGATTATCCAAAAACCCAAAACAATACAAAGATAAATCTCTTTGGCACAAAACTCTTTTTAAAACTCTTTTAAAACAGTAGAGAAAGTCTGAAAATTTTGTCTCTAAAAACCTTAGCCAAAATCCCAAAGAAATGGGGTTTATATAGGCCCATCAGAAAACTAGCCGTTAGGCTGATGTGGCAGCCTGACAGGCTGACGGTCGACCAGCCCGGTCGACCGCCAACGGTCAGAATTGTGACCGTTGGGCAACCACGGTCGACCGGCCCGGTCGACCCAAACAAACAGAGAGCACTGCTCTCAGTTCCGGTCGACCGCCCGGGTCGACCGTCCCAGAGCTGCCAAACGTGCACAGATCTGTGCACGTCGGTCGACCGGCCCGGTCGACCGACTTCACCCCAAGTCGACTAATAAACTGACTTAGTCGACTGGTTGAAGCCTGAAACAGAAAACTGGGTCAGAAAAACAGTTTAAAAATATTTTGAAAAATCTTTTAAGTCTTCTAAAAATTCACAAAACTTGTTTTAACATTTTATATTGAAACACAAACATGTGATAAAAATTTCAAGACATATATCAATCATATCAATTCATTTTTGAGTCTTGCAAATTTTATCAAAAATAAAACTTGTATTTTTATCAAAATTGATTTTTCAATACATGAATAGGGAAGTCAAGATAAGTTTGTATAAGTCATTTAAGCATGTATGTATAACTAGAATACATCTACTATACATATAAACCATGTAAACTTATTTGATCAAACTATTCATGAAAACCAAATCCAAAACACGAAACGTGTGTGTTTGTGCACTTGAGCATATCAACTATACTAAGCTTTAAAAATGGATCTAAAACACACTATCTAAACTATGGATACCTAAGTCTTCTTGATGATCTTCATCTTCAAGTTGACTTGCTCCAAAACTCCATCCATGGGCTAGACAATGGTGATCTTGAAGCTTTGGCCCTGGAATCACCATGAAAAGCTTCTAAACATCTTTGTTGAAGCTAATCACCAACTAATACCTTGGTTAATGATCTGAAACTTAAACAACACAAGATTATTAGTAAACATAACTACATGAGTTAATTATCATCAAAACTAGGGTGGAAGGCCTTTGGGCCAACAATCTCCCCCTTTTTGATGATGACAAAACTCATGGAGTTATATATGCATGGATTAAAGTTAAGCTTCAAAGAAGCTCCCCCTTAACTCACGCATAAACAAATAAACAAAAGATATGCAATGAATGTACATAAACATGTATGCATCAACATGCATAAAACACATAAACATGTTTCTAGAAGCTCTAGATACTAATTAAATTAATAAAACATTAACAAAAACACTAGATGCTCTAGATACCAATAAAACTTAATATATGCAAAAACATAAGTATGCATATAAAACTCAAATTATTCTCCCCCTTTTTGTCAATCATCAACAAAGGGGTAAACAATCAAAACAAAAAAAAAATGAGGGGTAAAAATCTTTCTCCCCCTTTTGTCAATCAAAACAATACAAACAATGTTCTCCCCCTTTTTGTCTAAAACAAAACAAGGTCAATAAGGGGTGACAATAAAAACATGATATCAATAGGAAAATATGTCAATGAAGCATCTTGATATCAATTGAAAATAAATAAAGATCAATAGATGTTATATGCTATATACATTCATGAAGAGGAAGACTCTAAGTTAGCTTCCCTACACATATGCATTACATGAAAGAGAGATGTTAAGCCCTAATTCACATAACACACATTATGTAATGCATAAGAGGAGATGTGAAGCTCCCCCTACACACGTGTACCACATAAAGAAGAGATGTTAAGCTCTTCAGTACAAGATACACTCATCATGAATCTATATGTAGAAGAGATGTTAAGCTCTCCTTGCATATAGTCAATATAAATCAAAACTTTTGTAATTTACTTTAAATAAAATTTTTGATACCAATTTAAAACACAAGACATCTTGATATCAAAAGATAGTATTTTTCTTTTAAGCCATATAAACAATTGAAATGACTATTTTCTATCATAAAGCAAGGGAGTGAAAAACTAAATACCAATTGAAATATGAAAATCGAATTTTCTCCCCCTTTATGAAATACCAACAAAAACTATGCGTAGGCTTGTAATAAGATTCCAATTGAAAACTAAATCAATTGAAATAAAGTTGCAGCTCAAGCTCTAGCATAAACAAGATTTGTGCTTAAGATATAGAAATATAATAGCACAAATAAAACAAGTATATGTGTATGAAATAGAATGAGTACTGTTGGCCCAAAGGCCCTTCACCCTAGTTTTGATGATGATCAACTCATGTAGTTATAGTTACTAATGATCTTGTGTTTAATTAGTGACAGATTCATGATCAAGATCTTAGTAGGTGCATAGCTCAACAAAGGATAAAAGAACAAGATTTGGAGTTTGCATGTGGTGATCCAAGGAAGTTTTTTGGATCAAGCTTGGACCAAGTCAAGAAGATGAGAAGCCTTCAAGTGAAGACTTCAAGAAGTTGAAGACTTGTGTCTAGGTATAGAATTTATATTTTTGTTTTAGTAAAAATGTAAAGGATAGATAGTTGGTGGATTGCTCAAGTTATATCACACACACACACTCTTGATAGAACTCTTGATTTAAATTGCTTTCATAAAGATTTCATTTTAGAAAAGAATTTTTATTTAGAAAAATATTTATCTTAGATTTTGGTATTTCATAGTTCATATCTTTTAAACCAAAATCATGATTAGAGCTTTATGTCAAAAACATAGATATTCCATATTGATTGTGTAGTGGATCATATCCATACACACCATGCTTTTAAATGAACTCAAAATATCTTGTTTTTGTATTTGATGAAGATTTAGAAAAACAAGTTTGGAAAAACATGTTTTGAAAAAATACATTTTGGTTATTGAGCTAATATTTCCAAGTTACAAAAATAGACCAAAACATCTATAACATGTCTTGATTTTGTGCAAGCATGTTTGTTCTTTCAAGTATATTGGTAAAACTATTTTTGTAGAATTTCTATGTATTTTTAGGATTTTATAAAAGATTTTTAAATCCTGTTTTCTGACCTGGAAACTGGCTGACAGGCCAAACCGGTCGACCGGTCCGGTCGACCGATGTGCACAGCCCTGTGCACGTTGTCAGCACAGTGGCCGGTCGACCGGGTCGGTCGACCGACCAAGAGAGCTTTGCTCTCTGGAAATATCAGTCGACCGGGCCGGTCGACCGACAGTTCATTCCAGGTTATCGGTCGACCGAGCCGGTCGACCGGTGGCTGCAACGGTCAGAAAAATGACCGTTGGCCGGTCGACCGGCGGTCGACCGACAGCACTGACAGGAGCCCAACGGCTCTATTTTCTGGCAGCCCTATAAAAGGGGTCTTGTCACTTGTTTTAGGCAGAAGATTTTGGAGACCTTTGAGCTAGTTTTTCCAACTGATTTCAGAAGTTCTCTCCACATATTTGAGAGCAAATATTTCCAATCAAAAGGGAGTTTTTATCAAGAGAGTGTTAAGTGATTCTTTGAGTTTTTCACCATAGTCTTTCCTTGCTTTTCTCACACCACACTTGAGCTATCCATTGCTAGATATTCCTATAGGTGTGTTGTAGTGAGAGTGCTCTTTAGGTGATCAAGTGTTGTGATCATCAAAGAGATTTTTCTTTGTATTTGAGGAAGCGGGCAAGTGTGCTCGTTGTGGTTGGAGTTCGGTTGTGAACTCTTGGTGGTTCGAGGTACGGCCTCGGCGAGTCGGTGGACTTGCGTGTGTACGGGACTTGGGAGTCCGAGGGTTTGTAGGTGTACGGCACCGAGGAGAGATCCGGTGGGATCTTACATAGTGGAAATCCTTCGTGTGTCGAAGGCGGGGATGTAGAGCAAGTGTGCTCGAACCTCGAAACAAACTCTTTGTGTTTGTGATTGCTTACTCTTCCCTCTCTCTCTCTTTGTCTCTATTTTATATCTTGCATTCAATTTATTGTGTTCATCCTATATATGCATGATATATTCCCTTGTGCTCATAATTGATATACATACTTGCTTGGGATTGTTGTTAACACTAGTATTCAACCAAGAGAGCCAACGCGGCACCTCAACCCATTCAAGGGGAATCTAGAGGAGCTTGTCCAGAGCCTCGCAAGGGGAATTCGGCAACACTCTTGAGTTACACATAAGTGTTTAATTAAAAGAAATTTTAATTTGGTCAACTTAGTTTTAATTCCGCATTATTTGTTCATAAGTGACCATTAGATTAGCCATCACCTATTCACCCCCCTCTAGGTGATTTTACAATTGGTATCAGAGCTAGTGCTCTTGATAAGGGTCTAACAACCTAAGAGTTAAAGATCCTACATTTGGGCTAATCACAATATTTGTTGTACACACACACCTCACCATGGACTTTATGTCACCACCCACCTTTGACATTCTTAACATCCACATTTGGAAAGTTAAGATGTCATTATTCCTCAAAGCCCTAGGTTATAATGTATATCTTGCCACTACTAATAATGCTTATTGTATAGATGGTAAGAATCTTGAGGCTAATACAAAAGCCCTAAATGCTTTGAAGAGTACCCTAAATGATGATTACTTATTTAGGGTTGCTAATATTGATATGGCTTTTGTAGTTTGGAACACCCTCATCTCCCTTGGCGAAAATGAACAATACCTTGCGGGGAGCGATTCGGATGTTGGAAGCGACACCTCCAACAAGTGCTACATGGTCCAAGGGGATGACCCCCTTGAGGTAAATACCGAATCCGATGATGAGGATGCTAGTATGTCATATGATGAGCTAAATTCTTTATGCCAATTATTGCTTGAAAGATATGACATGAAAAAGAAAGAAATTAAAAATTTGAAAAAGGATATTGCTAGCATGCATGTAGATCATGATTCATGTAGAGATGACATTGCATGTTTAGAAAAAGATAACAAGATTTTGAAAAAGGAATTTGATTGCATGCTTAATGAAAATGATTCACTTAGGAATAAAGTCGCATGCTTAGAAAAAGAAAAAGAAGATTTGAAAAATGAGAATGTTTCCTTATTTTCTAAATTGAGTATTTTGTGTGAAGGAAACAATACTTTGAAAGAAAAGATTGACTTGGTGGAAAAACAAAAAGAAGATATTTTGCAAGAAAATACTACTTTGAAAAGAAAATTTGTTGAAAAAGAAAAAGATTTTGTTGCTAAGAAGAAAAAGAAAAATGATTCTTCATCTCATCATGCTTTTCATGCCACATCTAATGAGATTAAGAATATGAAAAATAAGATGAATATTTTGAGTTCAACTTTGAACTCTTGTGCATTTAAACATACTAGATTGGAGTCCATGTTTCCCAAGAAACAAACTCCACATGCTCATGCACATACTCATCATGCTCATGCTTATGGTGCACATCACGATCACAATCACACTCATAAGCATCATGCTAAGGTGTACATTTGTACACATTGCGGCCGCAAAGGCCATCTAGCAAGATATTGTTTTGATAAGAAACCATATTTATATTTTGCTAAGTATAATAGATTTTGGGTTCCTTACAACAATGCTAACCCCAAAGGACCCAAGAAAACATGGGTACCAAAACCCCCACCTTTTGATTTTGATGTAGGTGAGGGCTCTCACAAAACGTGAGAGGATTGGTGCCTTGGTAGCCAATGCAATGGATATGATGGACACTCTTGTAGATGCATTGCTATCAAGGAATTATGGTGGAAAAGACCACCATACTTGGAGCTTTGAAGTTGGTAACAATTTCTTAACTCCTATTTTTATACATGCTTTTACTTATTTCATACATTCATAGCATGTTCATGATTTTGTTTGATTTGTGCTTCATGTGGTATTTACATGCTTAGATGTAGAATATATCAAACTTGTATGTATACATATACAAATAGTGAATTACAATTGACTCTTAAATAATTGAACTTCATGCTCACTTGTATCCACTTTATGCATATGTATAAGACTAGTTTTGATGATTCTCTTTTATACATGTTTTACCTATTTTAGTGATTTACTTCATGTATATGCATGCTTAATTCAAATCTAATAAATATACATGTATACCCGTGAGTCTCTTGCCTTCATGCAAACATTTAATAGACTCTTTTAATATTTGGGATATGTATGCATATTGCTAGATTTGTATAATTCATACATATACCATGTAGATTATTTTTAAGATGATTTGTTTTGATAAAAATGATTTTTATGTGTTGGTTGATAAAAATTTTAGTCATAATTTGATTTGGGCTTCTATGACTATTTTCATATAGATACTATTTACATAACCTTTGAACACTCTATCTTTAAGAAAATATATATGTTGAGCTTTATGGAATATGAGTGCTTGAACTTTTATGTATTTAGTATTATTCATGAAAAACATATGATTTTTTTATTTATGAAGGATCTTTAACTAGTTTGTCAAAAATCCATTTAAACTAGTTATCTATTCTTCAATTGATGCACATGATCCTATTTTCATGGATAAATTCTTTTGTGATTTCAAAATTTTGATGCTTCATTGTATTGAATATTAGTTTAGATGTTAGTATTTGTCAACACTTGGATTTATACTTGTACACCTTATGGACCACAAATAAATCTATATATGATTGGGTTGAATGCTTATTTGTGCCTATTAGATGTACTAGTATAGCCTTATGTTGATGATCATTACATTCTTAAACTTGTATTCCCTTTTTGGATTTATGTTATGATCATGTGATTTCATTTCATGTATATGGTTATTTTGTCAAAACATTAAGATATACATGGATACCTCTTGAGTCATTTGCCTTTCATGCAAATCTATATATATGGACTCAATTGTGTTGGGGATATGTATGTATACTTAATGTCTTGTCAAAACATACATATGCTATGAAATATAATTTTGATGATTTTCATATATTAAAATTTGTGATGATTTTCGTATTTTCAAAATTTATGATTTTAAGGAATATTGAGTTTTATTGCAATTTTCATGATGCCATGTTTCACATAACATTAGTACACTCATTTTTGAAAATATGGACTTTATGGATTAGAGTGTTTTTAGTGCCTTGTGTTTCATTGATCTTTCATGAAGAACTTTTTAACTTATTCCTTGATGGAAGGATCTCGTACTAGTTCTTAAAACAAGTTCATTTAACTAGTTCGAATTCTTCATATGGTAGATTATATGATGTATACACTTATGCTTACTTTTCAATTGGTATCATTGGATATGTTCAATTGGTATCAATATGACTTCATGTTGTGTATATTCATATTTTGATTGTATGAATGCTTTCAAATTTTAATTATATCTATTCATACATATATGTGATCTATTTGTGCTTATTTTACAAGTGGTATTTCCTTTAAAGCACAAAGATTGTTGATACTAAGCTTAATTAGATTTCAAATTGGTATTTCATAATAAGCTTGTGCATTGTACTTGTTTTGAAATTGGTATCAAAAATTCAAAATTTGATTATTTTAAAATTGATATCTCAAAATTTGTTTGTTACTAAGAAAAAGTTAAAATTTTGTTTTGATAAAGAAAAATTCAAAATTTTTGATTTATATTTCCTATATGCAAGGAGAGCTTAACATCTCTCTTACATATGGATTCATGTTGAGTATATTATAAATTGAGGAGCCTGACAACTCTTCTTTATATGATATACGTGTGTAGGGGGAGCTTCACATCTCCTCTTATGCATGACATATTATACGTTATGTGAATTAGGGCTTGTCAACCCTCCTTCATGTAATGTATATGTGTCGGGAAGCTAACTTAACGTCTTCCTCTTCATGAATTTATATCGCATATAAATTTTATTGATTGATTTGTATTTACCCTCCTTGATTTCCTTATTTTTAACAAAAAGGGGGAGAAAATTTGTTTGATGATTTGAACTTTGAACCCTTTGTTGATGATTGACAAAAAGGGGGAGAAGTATTTGAGTTATATGCATGATTTCCTTAAGGGGGAGAAGTATTTGGTTCCTTTCTTAAGGGGGAGTAAGATTTGTATTTATGCATATATGTTGTCTTGCAATTAGGAGCAAAAGATTTGATTTATGATTTGATTTATATGATTGCATCTCCTACATTGCATACATGTCATATGCTTTTATTGACATATCTATTATTTATTTGGTATGCATGAGTTAAGGGGGAGCTTCTTTGAAGCTTTACTTTAATCCATGCATATATAACTCCATGAGTTTTGTCATCATCAAAAAGGGGGAGATTGTTGGCCCAAAGGCCCTTCACCCTAGTTTTGATGATGATCAACTCATGTAGTTATAGTTACTAATGATCTTGTGTTTAATTAGTGACAGATTCATGATCAAGATCTTAGTAGGTGCATAGCTCAACAAAGGATAAAAGAACAAGATTTGGAGCTTGCATGTGGTGATCCAAGGAAGTTTTTTGGATCAAGCTTGGACCAAGTCAAGAAGATGAGAAGCCTTCAAGTGAAGACTTCAAGAAGTTGAAGACTTGTGTCTAGGTATAGAATTTATATTTTTGTTTTAGTAAAAATGTAAAGGATAGATAGTTGGTGGATTGCTCAAGTTATATCACACACACACACTCTTGATAGAACTCTTGATTTAAATTGCTTTCATAAAGATTTCATTTTAGAAAAGAATTTTTATTTAGAAAAATATTTATCTTAGATTTTGGTATTTCATAGTTCATATCTTTTAAACCAAAATCATGATTAGAGCTTTATGTCAAAAACATAGATATTCCATATTGATTGTGTAGTGGATCATATCCATACACACCATGCTTTTAAATGAACTCAAAATATCTTGTTTTTGTATTTGATGAAGATTTAGAAAAACAAGTTTGGAAAAACATGTTTTGGAAAAATACATTTTGGTTATTGAGCTAATATTTCCAAGTTACAAAAATAGACCAAAACATCTATAACATGTCTTGATTTTGTGCAAGCATGTTTGTTCTTTCAAGTATATTGGTAAAACTATTTTTGTAAAATTTCTATGTATTTTTAGGATTTTATAAAAGATTTTTAAATCCTGTTTTCTGACCTGGAAACTGGCTGACAGGCCAAACCGGTCGACCGGTCCGGTCGACCGATGTGCACAGCCCTGTGCACGTTGTCAGCACAGTGGCCGGTCGACCGGGTCGGTCGACCGACCAAGAGAGCTTTGCTCTCTGGAAATATCAGTCGACCGGGCCGGTCGACCGACAGTTCATTCCAGGTTATCGGTCGACCGAGCCGGTCGACCGGTGGCTGCAACGGTCAGAAAAATGACCGTTGGCCGGTCGACCGGCGGTCGACCGACAGCACTGACAGGAGCTCAACGGCTCTATTTTCTGGCAGCCCTATAAAAGGGGTCTTGTCACTTGTTTTAGGCAGAAGATTTTGGAGACCTTTGAGCTAGTTTTTCCAACTGATTTCAGAAGTTCTCTCCACATATTTGAGAGCAAATATTTCCAATCAAAAGGGAGTTTTTATCAAGAGAGTGTTAAGTGATTCTTTGAGTTTTTCACCATAGTCTTTCCTTGCTTTTCTCACACCACACTTGAGCTATCCATTGCTAGATATTCCTATAGGTGTGTTGTAGTGAGAGTGCTCTTTAGGTGATCAAGTGTTGTGATCATCAAAGAGATTTTTCTTTGTATTTGAGGAAGCGGGCAAGTGTGCTCGTTGTGGTTGGAGTTCGGTTGTGAACTCTTGGTGGTTCGAGGTACGGCCTCGGCGAGTCGGTGGACTTGCGTGTGTACGGGACTTGGGAGTCTGAGGGTTTGTAGGTGTACGGCACCGAGGAGAGATCCGGTGGGATCTTACATAGTGGAAATCCTTCGTGTGTCGAAGGCGGGGATGTAGAGCAAGTGTGCTCGAACCTCGAAACAAACTCTTTGTGTTTGTGATTGCTTACTCTTCCCTCTCTCTCTCTCTTTGTCTCTATTTTATATCTTGCATTCAATTTATTGTGTTCATCCTATATATGCATGATATATTCCCTTGTGCTCATAATTGATATACATACTTGCTTGGGATTGTTGTTAACACTAGTATTCAACCAAGAGAGCCAACGCGGCACCTCAACCCATTCAAGGGGAATCTAGAGGAGCTTGTCCAGAGCCTCGCAAGGGGAATTCGGCAACACTCTTGAGTTATACATAAGTGTTTACTTAAAAGAAATTTAATTTGGTCAACTTAGTTTTAATTCCGCATTATTTGTTCATAAGTGACCATTAGATTAGCCATCACCTATTCACCCCCCCTCTAGGTGATTTTACAAGTACCAATCACTAATAGATGATACCAATTGAAAGTATACATACACAAACACATATGAGTATACAAAAGAATCAAATTGATACCAATTGAAAGAGTTCAATGATACCAATTGACATAACAATAAAAGCATGGTATAACTCATATAACTACCTCCCATCTCATGCACAAGTTTAAAATGATTTTCAATATAAACATATAAGGCATGGACTCCCATCCATCCTCCCGTTAAGGGTAGGAGTTTTCAAAAAATAGATTTGAAAAATAAGCTTTGTTTGAAAAATTCTACCAAAATGAAGAATACCGTAACTAGTTAAATGGAAACTCTTTTAAACTAGTACGAAATCCTTCAAGTAAGGAATAGAAACAAATTATTTTTCATGAAACATGAAATCCACATGATAATCAACACTCTAAGCCAATTAAGCATAAATATAACTCATGAAAACAAAACACATGAGTAAATAAGAAATGTGAGTGTACAAATACAATGTGAAGAATATGATCATGAAAATATATAATTTAGCTCAATATTCCTTTAAACAAGAAAACACGAAAATCATTAAAACTTATTTAATCTTCAAGGTATATGTATGTCCTATACAAACTAAAGTATACATACATATCCAAACACAACGAGTCCACAAAGATATATGCATGAAGGCACGTGGCTCAAAAAGGATAAACATGTATATCTAATAGTTTGGACAAGATAGACATATACATGAAGTTAAACAATTAAACACAAAATCAAGAAAAACTAAATCTTTACCAAAACAAATTTCATTTCAAGGTATATGTATGAATTGTCAACACAATAAGTATACATACATATCCCTAAATACAATTGAGTCCATATATAGAGATTTGCATGAAAGGCAAATGACTCAAGGGGTATACATGTATATTCTAAAGTTTGGCAATACAAACATATACATGAAGTGAAACAATCATGATCATAAAACAAATTCAAGAATGAGAATACAAGTCTAAAATGTATGAATCATCAAAACTAGATTATACTAGCACATCTAATGGGTTCAAATAAACATTCAAGCTCAAACATATATAGATTTATTTGTGGCCCACTATATGCACAAGTATATACCTAATTTTAATGAAAACTAACATCTAAACATGTAATCAAGACATGAAGCAAAAAAAAATATTAAAATTATCATGATAAGCAAAAACATGATTATTATGCAAATACACATGTTATTAAACCTAAGATAAACATGATAGCTAAACAATGGTGAGAACACTAAAATAATGGTCCATATTAAACATGGGTGTCTCAAAATGCTAAACATGTATGTCAAGGATTTAATAAACATGGCATTATCATAATAATCTACAAACAATAAAACATGCTATATATGATAATCATTGAAAGCATGTAAATAAAACGGGAGTAAAGGATTGTCACCAAAACCGAAGAAGCAACTCTCCTTGTCTCCAAAACGTGGTGGTCATCTCCACCAACCTTCCCTTGAAAGTGATGCATCCAATTGATATCCTTTAAGTACGGAACACATCCACTCTAAGGTGTCATCACTCTCACGTCATGTAAGAGCCCACACCTACATCAAAAACACGAGGGGTGGTCTTTGGTACCCATATCTTATTGGGTCCATGGGGGTTAGTCCCTTCTCTAACCCAAACAAACTTATTTGCTAAATTCTCAACATGTATTCTATCAAAGCAAAATTTAGCAAGGTGGCCCTTACGTCCACAATGTGTACAAGTGTACACATGAGCATACATGTGATGATGGTGTCCGTGAGGAGCATGTGTATGCCGTGGAGGGTGTGCATGAATAATAGATGGAACTTGTTTCTTTCGAAACAAAGTTTCCAAACGTGTATGCCCAACAACACATTGGCTCAAAGTGGAGCCCAAACAATCTACACTCTTCTTAATCATGGAAATATCATCGTTAATCAAAGAAGAAGTGTGGCATGCAATAGGTGAAGTGTGTGATACTACCCTAGCATGGCAAACATGAGAAGAAATATCATTTTTTAAAGAATTATTTTTCTTTAAACAAATATCTAATTCTTTTGTAATAAAATCTATTTCTCTTTCCAAAGATTCATTACTATTTAAAACAAAATCTAATTTTGAGGATAAAAACTCATTTTTCTTCAACAAATCATCACAATCATTTTTAGACTTTAAAATTTATTTTCTTTAAGTGCAAGATCTAATTGAGATCTTAATGAATCCCTTTCATTATAGACCTCAACCTTCTCTTGCAAAACATTGTTAAGTCTAGAATGCAAACTTTTATTTTCTTTTTCAATTCCTAAACTTTTCTTTTTCAACAAATTATATTTTTCAATTAATTTTTCACAAACAATAGAAAGTTCTTCATTCAAAGCATGGGGATCAACATAATCATTTGAAAAACTAGCACAATCATTACTATCTAGTTGAGATTCTGAAAGTACCTCAAGGGAGTCATTCCCTTGGACCGTATAGCATTATTGCGGCTCGGATTCTCCACTAGATTTCTCCTCTTGTTGGATAGGCGTTTGAAGCTTGGAGGTGGTGGTTGTTGTCAACTTGTTCCACACTACAAAAGCGGAATCAAAGTTAGAAACACATAAAAGATAGTCTTTAGGTAATGTGCTTCTAATGGCCTCAAGGGCTTGTGCATTGGCCCCTATATGATTGCGATCACCAAGATAACATCTCTTGGTAGCCGCAAGAAAAACATGCAAACCTAGGGTCTTTAGGTATGAGGACATCCTATACTTCCAAACAACAATGTTGGAAGGATCAAAGCTAGGTGGGGTCATGAAGTCCATGGATGTAAACTATATGTGTGCAAACAAGCAAATGCAAACAAGATTAGCAAACAAATGGATCTCACTCCTAGGATGTTAAGCCCAAGTATCAGGAGCACTAGCTCTGATACCAATTGAAAAACACCTAGAGGGGGGTGAATAGGTGTAAGTGCTAATCTAGTGAACTAAATGCGCTAAATGCGGAAGCTAATGCAAACTTTGCAACACACTTAATACAACACACAAGTGTAGCCGAATTCCCCGTGAAGGGCTCTGGACTAACTCCTCTTGATTCCCCTTGAATGGGTTGAGGTGCTATGTGAAGCTCTTGTGGTTAAGTATAAGTGAGGCACACACACAATCAAGCCAAGCATATAAGGATGAATAGCAATATGAAATAATGCAAGGCAACACAAGCAAGTATGATGATATGATATGAATGATGCTTTGCACAATATAAAGAGAGAGAGAGTTGAGAGACAAGTGGATCAAACGCAAAGGCCAAGATATGTTACGAGGTTTGAGCACCTTGCTCTACATCCCCGCCTACACCACCGTGTAGGATTTCCAATCCACTATAACGTCCACCAAGGACTCCCACTGAGGGAACCTTCACCGAGAAGGATTTTTACAACAATGGAGTACCGAACTCCTCTCTCAAACACCACCTCACAACCGAGGGGTAGGCCCGTAGCCAAACAACAACCAACGCCTCTACCGAAGAGGGTTTACAACCAAACTCCACCTCTCACTAGAGGGAGCAAACCAATCACCCGATCACCTCTACCGAAGAGGGATACAACAAGAATAAGGGTGTTTACAACAAGTGGTTCCAAAGACCACAAACTCAATCTCTCTTTCTTTTCTCTTTTTCACAAAAACAAGATCCTAATAGATTAGGATAGAAGATAGCTCAAGTGTGGAATCAAGGTGTTTTTGGAAACAAGCAACAAAGAAAAACTACTAGGGAAATCTCTTGTAAATGATAGAAAATGAAAATCAATACAATCTCCCAAAACCTAGTTTTCTTTGATTTTCCAAAAACCCAAAACAATACAAAGATAAATCTCTTTAGCACAAAACTCTTTTTAAAACTCTTTTAAAACAGTAAAGAAAGTCTGAAAATTTTGTCTCTAAAAACCTTAGCCAAAATCCCAAAGAAATGGGGTTTATATAGGCCCATCAGAAAACTAGCCGTTAGGCTGATGTGGCAGCCTGACGGTCGACCGGCCTGGTCGACCGCCAACGGTCAGAATTGTGACCGTTGGGCAACCACGGTCGACCGGCCCGGTCGACCCAAACAAACAGAGAGCACTGCTCTCAGTTCCGGTCGACCGCCGGGGTCGACCGTCCCAGAGCTGCCAAACGTGCACAGATCTGTGCACGTCAGTCGACCGGCCCGGTCGACCTACTTCACCCCAAGTCGACTAATAAACTGACTTAGTCAACTGGTTGAAGCCTGAAACAGAAAACTGGGTCAGAAAAACAGTTTAAAAATATTTTAAAAAATCTTTTAAGTCTTCTAAAAATTCACAAAACTTGTTTTAACATTTTATATTGAAACACAAACATGTGATAAAAATTTCAAGACATATATCAATCATATCAATTCATTTTTGAGTCTTGCAAATTTTATCAAAAACAAAACTTGTATTTTTATCAAAATTGATTTTTCAATACATGAATAGGGAAGTCAAAATAAGTTTGTATAAGTCATTTAAGCATGTATGTATAACTAGAATACATCTACTATACATATAAACCATGTAAACTTGTTTTGATCAAACTATTCATGAAAACCAAATCCAAAACACGAAACGTGTGTGTTTGTGCACTTGAGCATATCAACTATACTAAGCTTTACAAATGGATCTAAAACACACTATCTAAACTATGGATACCTAAGTCTTCTTGATGATCTTCATCTTCAAGTTGACTTGCTCCAAAACTCCATCCATGGGCTAGGCAATGGTGATCTTGAAGCTTTGGCCCTGGAATCACCATGAAAAGCTTCTAAACATCTTTGTTGAAGCTAATCACCAACTAATATCTTGGTTAATGATCTGAAACTTAAACAACACAAGATTATTAGTAAACATAACTACATGAGTTAATCATCATCAAAACTAGGGTGGAAGGCCTTTGGGCCAACAGAAGTCATTACCTTCCGCAAACCATTTCCACGCTTACTAATCCAATACGCGCTCACTAATCTAATCTTAATTTAAAATTGAGTAGACATTGGTCATATGGACATCTCGGACTCATTAAGAGAATGACCTAAGGAGAAAGTTGTTGGAATTTAACTCTTGACAAATCGGTGACTAGACAGAGGATTAAGAGGCGAAACCTCAAAGAATAGTGACTTAGTATAATTAGGCTCGTCGCTCTTGTGCGAATACCTCCCACTAATCTTACTACCTACCTGGCCAATTAGCTTGTGCTTAGAATCTGCAATGTACCTCTCGTAGACAATCTAACCAGTCAGGAGTCGTCTAGATCTAAGATCTATCCTAACTTAGATTAGAATATTTTTGTGTTTTGTTTGTTTATGTGTTTTGACAATTCTTGAGTGATATGGATTCTAACCACAATTTTTCTAACTTTAATAATAATTTATATTTTACTCAAATCTCTTTCAATTCGTATTACACCAAACCGACATGAACTAACTTTCACCAATAAAATTTTAACCAACCAAGTATGCCGGGTTGGTCTCATCCTAATCAACACATGCCCCAATCCTGTTATCATAATCAGAGTATTCATCTCTACTCTTCACTAAGTCGATGGGGATACAATGCCCCCAAGCCATATTGTCAACAACCTTTTCAACAATCATCGTCATATACTTCTTTTCTCAAGCAACCAACAGAAAAATCAATAGACTAAAAAAATAAGATAGAAATCTTAGAAGAGCTTAAGCGATGACTTGAAAAATTGAAGACGCATGAGCCCATCGAAAATTTCAAATTTAAGATCCTTTCTCTACCTTCCAAGTCCCACCACAATAAGAAGAACCTATGGACTTAAACGAAACTATGAAAAACCCGATTCAAGCTAGAAATTATTTTACCCAATCTATCAATAGGTTAGAAGCACAAATGAATCGTTTGACCAACAAAATGAAAGATAGGGATGAGGAAACTCTACCTAACATATTTTTGACCATTCGCAAGTGTCCTAGCCATATTGATAGGAACGAAGAATCATGATATCTTGAAGACTTTGACTAAGATTCAATCTCATCACACCAATTTGAACTTGACCAATCACAACCCTTGAACCAATTGGCAAGTTTTAACTTCAATGAGATTGAACGTTTGAACCTGATCCCCAACCTTTTGATTTAGTTCCAAACTTTGAATCTATATTGACTTCAGTGCTTTTACCCAATTTGGACTCAATTTCTGAGGCAACATTAATTCCCGTACCCATATATTATAGAATTGAATCACCTATTGTGGAAGTTCACATTTCATATTTGATGAATCATGAATGTGAACTTAAGTTCTTTGATGTGAAACCCGCTCTTCAACTAGATCCGACTCTCGAACCTAAACTGAATTTTCAAGAATTAATATTATTTCGAGAGGATTTGGATACACATATACCTCCCAAACAGCAAGTTGAATCATATTGTGAGGATGAATATAATAAAGATAAACTTTTATTTCAAGCAAAATTTGAGGATGAATTTAATAAATATTGTGAGAAAAATTTTATTTAGAACTTAAAGATTTCATCTGATCAGGTTGAGCCCGAAACTGATTTTTTCGAGTCAATATTGATTCCCAAACCTAATATTCTTGAGCCCAAATCAATTACTTCAATAAGTTACTTTCTATCATTGGATGGAGGCGTAGACAATTATGACTGTGAAATGATTTTTCAAACTTGGTCATATAACGGAGATAATTTTTATGTTAGGAGTTTTCATGATCCTATTCAAATTGGGGGTATAACACTGTACATAAGAAAGAGGTCAACAAAGGTGGGTTACTTGATGATCTACGTTATATAGATTAGGTAGCAACGCTTGGCCCAATACAACCACCACCTTGAGATAACATTTTACTTTTCCTTTTGTCTTTTTCATGCATACATAAATTCATTCATACATTGAGGATAATGCACGAGATAGGTGTGGGGGAGGGTTCACTAACATACTGATATAGATAGATACTAACAAATTTTTTAAAAAAAACTATTTGAAAAAGAAAACAATATTTTGATTTATTTTTGTAAGTAATTAAGTTAATTTTAAGGAATAGAAAAATCATAATTAGGATTCTTAATACTTGGTCAGAATAAGATTATTTGTTTGATTTCTAGAATTAGGAGGAAAAATTGAAAAAGTAATTTCGTCTTGAATTTTATCTTGATGAAATATGAATACTTTATACACTTACACACTTAGGAATCGAAACAAATAAATCAAAAAATATATATATATAAAAATAAACAAATTTAAATATTGATTAGCTAGGTGCTTAGGCCTAAAAAAGCCTTGGTATTTACGCGAAAGGTAATTAGGTAAGTTTGAGAAAAAAGAGAAAAAAGAAAAATATATATAAATATAATATAAGTATCACATATAATAATCAATTAGTTAGGTATTAGGGTCTCAAGAAGCCTTGATACTTACACAAAAGAAAATTAGACGAGTTATAAATATTAAAAAAAAAGTGCTTAAAGGGCAACAAAGTGGTAATACTTCAAACTTCTATCAAAAAAAATTATATATATTAATATATAAGGCATAAGAGTTCAAGTTAAAGAATCTGAGTCAAAATACATGATCACAAAGGTGCATATAACTTAGATCTAAAATAATAGATTAGTGAGAAATTCAGTTTTAATTCTAACCTAAATTGATAATAAATACTTGCATAGAGACTAAATATAGAAATAAATAATTAGATGATCCTAATTTATAAATTACTTGCTTTTTACAAAAATATTTCAAATATTCTCTCTCTTTCAAAAATAATTTTTCAAAAATACTAACATTTTGTTTTGATTTCTTTTATGGATTTTGTGGGTGTAATTCACTGAAAATTCTCACGAGACAAAAATCCTACTCTAGGGGTAACCTAGAGGTTTAATGGCTTATTACACATGCTAAGTGCAACCGTGATTCTTACGAAAGTGAGTTAATTTAGATTAGTTTTTCTTTTTTATTTTTGCTCGAGGACGATCAAAAGATAGGTGTGGGGGGTGATTGCATCTCAATTTTACATTATTGTCATCACATTTGCACATATATTCTTGATTATTCTTTATTTAATATTGCTATTTAACCCTCTTTTTGATTATGATATGTAGTTACTTAAATGGGAATATAAGGATACAAGAAGCTTCTATTTTATCCCTAATCCTATCTAAATTTTGATTTCAATTTAAATCAATTTGAAATCAAGAGGAGGAAAGGATATATCTTCATCTTCAAAATTCAAATTCAAAATCAAAATTAGAATATATACTTTTAGAAGATGGATGGGATAAAGCTAATCCTAATAGGGATAAGGAGAATAATTCAAATTAAATAGAGTTCAAAATCAATTCAGGCTCAGATTTAAACTGGATACCTCTTAGTATTCAGATCATAACTTTCTCTACAGAGATTCATATTCGATGATTCAAGATGCTACAGAAAGAAAACTTGATAGGCTATAACATTTATGTTAACCACTCTATTCAATTCAGCCGTCTGATGAGTTATATTCAGCAATCAACACGCCAACTTGTTGCAAAATTGACTTTCCATATTGAATTAGGATTGAGTTAAACCTTCTAATTTGTATCTTATTGTGATTAGCTCTGAGACCTATTTAAATAGCTGAAATCTCTCATAATTAAGCATCTCCAATCAGAGATCATAACTTAGAATTTTTCTTTAGTTTTTCTTCCAAATTTCTTTTATAATTTTTAAGATTTAGTTCTAGTTCAAGCTTTGTAAAGAAGGAGAAGACTTTTATAATTGAAGGTGACAACATCAATAACAAGATTTTTCTTTCTAATTTATTTCTATTTACTTGCTTTCTCTTTTATCATGTTTTTTTAGATTCTCTCATGAGTAGCTAATTTTCTTAATGGCTTATTAATCTCTATCCACCACTTTCTATGTTAGAATAAGCCGATTGGATCTTATGCAAGCTTAAATCTGAGAAATAGCTAATACTCTTGAAGGCATATGACGATAGTTAAATCTATTATTTGCTAATACTTTCTGATGATTTTTTTTTATTCTATGCTTAGATAGCTTTAATAGTTTAATGTTAGTTATTCTTCTTATTTTATACTTGAAAAACTTTGATAGTTTAATGTTATGTCCTAGTTAGTGATTATTTCAAATAGAGTTTCTCCATCTTATATATCTTACTTGAATTGAATGCAATTCTAAGACATAATTTTATGATTCAAAGTGAAGTTTAATCTAGCATTGGTTAGTAAGTTAGCGGTGGTAGATGGTTAGCAAGTCATGTTCTGTTAATTCTTTTCAAAACCCTAATCTTTAAACCAAATCATATCTTCATCTTCTTTCTACCTCTAACACTTAACATAGGCTTTTTCTTTCTTTTTCGAAGAAGAACTATTAACCTACTTAGTGTTTAAAAAATACCGAAAAGTTTCTGTCACATTCCTCAATGTGGATTCGACCCGCGTAATCCTTACTACCGCGGTTAAATTGCAAGAATTCAGAGTCAGCATAAATCAGATAAATACTTTTCTAAACTTTGTGTTTTTGGAAATCAGTCACACGTTCAGGTGTATCTGTGTAACAGAGTTATAGGTATATGAAATAACAGAGTCCATTATAACAAAAAATCCGTGTAATGAGAGTATAGGAATATGCAAATAACTGTAATTTCAGGCAAAGTGATGCAAGAATATATTAATTAATAGTGCAGCATAAAATCGGTATTTAACTAATAACAGAAATCAGATTATTATATTATTATTAACACTTGTCCGATTTTTCTACCGGTATGCATTCCATTCTACATACCTCCGCATACAAACCAAAGAGTAAGTTATTGGAAACTGATGGGGTTTGACGAATCATGTTTAGAATAGGTCCCATGCATATTCGGAACAACAGTCCTGGAGTATCTGGCGCTGAATCAGAACGCATCGTTAGGTACCGGGACTTGTTATACGCCTGAACAGGAATAGGATGTCACCACTCCCACATGAATAGGTCCAGCGATTTATGGCACACCCGGTAGGAGATCAGAAGGAGTAGGGGTGCCAGTACACCCCACAGAAACACCTAGTGGCCTCCAGGTAGAATCCCAAATTTTAGTTGTACAACATTTGTATGGCCACCATAAATACGAAAACTATATCGGTACCCATCAATTTTCCTCGTCCCTGTGTAAGTTGTTTATTTATTACAGATTAGTTCATGATGATCAATTTACGGGGATTAACATGAAAATAATAACAGGAGGAACATGCATGATACATGAGTATAATCTCAGGAGTGCACATGATATCAGTGTCAAATCCCTGTAAAAGTGATAATCATGAGTCAAGTGATATCATACAGGTGTCAGGAGTCAAGTGATAGCATGTCAAGTATCAGGCGTCAGATATCAAGTGTCAGGTAATTAACATGTCAGTATTAAGTGACAAGTAATAGCATGTTAAGTACTAAGTGTCAGATATCAAGTGTCAGGTAATCAGCAGGTCTTGTGACATGATACAGGAAAATAATATAGTCAAATATTTCAAACTCTTCACAACCATATCAATAAGAATTATTAATTATACTAATATTACCAGACGGGCTAGTAAAGTTGGAGCAAGTTAGGCCGTATTAACATAATGCTCGGCACACAGTGGAGCTAGCGTACAGCTCTAAACACTAACACGTTCGACGAGGCTACACTTGTGGCGAAGCGGACGTATGAATGTTATTTGGACACATATATTGCATAAACATTATTACATTCCTACATATATTCTATAATAAATAATTACAAACTCACTTGTCTAAATGTCCTAATCCTTGCAGGATGATAAAGAGAAGATAAACATGGATCCTATCCAAACAAACCGAAAAGTTTAAATCAAACAGGGATCGACTCAAATTCAGAGAATCTTTAGTATATCTTGTCTGAAGATTGGATTTACCAGATAAGATAATACTATAAAAATTCAAAAGAAAAATGAATTTTTGAAGACCCTATTGGGTTTGCTGAGGATAAATGGATAGAGAAGATCAACGGATGAGATGAAGCAATTTAGATTCGAATTCAGACTGGATACAGTTTAGTATTTTAATCATAACGTTCGCTATCGAATCTCACATTTGATGATTCAAGATGATTCAGAAAGAAGATTTAAAGGGTCAACTCTTATGTTGATCACTGTTTCAAATTTTATCATCTGATAAGTAATATTCAGTAATCAACACGCCAATAAGCTGCAGATCAGAATTCTGGATAAATCAAGTTTGGAGATAAGGTGATGATTGAAATTCAAAAATAGCCAACTCTTCCTATCTCCCTACACTCTTTCTTATCACTATTTTCTATAAATACATGTATTCATTGAGAGAGATGGAGGAAACTAGAGGGCTGAAAAGCGAGAAAAAGAGAGTTTTGAGCGTTGTAATGCGAAATTAGAGAGGTAAAGAGTTTTGTATTTGATGCTTATTGAATAAAATTCAGAATTCTTCTTGATGATCTTGCGGCGTTCAGTCTAAGTTTTTCTTTAATTTTCTCTTTATTTATTTTTTCTGCTATTCTTTTCTTGCATATTTGATTTCATGAAGTCATCTCTTTTCTTTTATTAGCATCTTTTATTTTCAGCTTTCTTGGAGGAGGGAGACAACAAGGCGACGACAAGAAACAAGTTCACTGGTTCATCTTCCTCTTCCCTTCGTAGCAGTCTCTTAATTTCTTTTTTACTTTGGTTATTCAAATCTTCGCAAAAAGGTTAGTATTTCTTTCTTCCTATTTTTATTTTACTTTATTCATATTTTTATTTTGCTTTTACTTTCTTCTACAAGATCTTTATGTATTTATTTATTTATTTTAAAAAACAAAATTCTAACCTTCATCCAAGGGATTTCTCAACTAGAATAAGATAAAAGTGAGATTTTTAATAACTAAAATTTCAAGAACAAGTCTCTGTGGATTCGATCCTATACTTGCCACTATACACTTTATTAAAAAGATTCTAGTAAGTTTAGCTTTCATAACTTGTACGTGATTCAACAACGATAAAGTTTTTCATGAACTTCGAAACGCGAAAAGTTTTTGGCGCCGTTGTCGGGGACTTGTGAAAATTTTTTAGTTTTGAAAATCAACCTCTAATCTTTTTCTAGTTTAATATTTAAAAAAATTAAAAAAATTATCAAAAATTTAAAAAAAATTCAGAACGTTAAATGTTAAAAAAATTCAAAATTCTTTTTTTATTATTTTTCTTTCCATCCCTAAGATTTAATTTCAAATTTTCTTTTGTAGGGATATTGCATGAACAAAGGAAGACTTGCAAAACAAGAAGAAGCTTGCTTGCTATGACATATTGCTTTGCTAAAATAAATTAAAAATAAATAAAAATTTGCTTGCTTCAGAGTCGTCAGAAAGGTTAGTATTTTCTAACTCTACCCATGAATCTCTTGTCAGTGGGGTTTTGAAGGTGTTTATTGATTGAATTTTGTGCCACATTAGTGCATACTTGCATAAAAAGATCTTAAGAGCTGTCCCCCCTCATATAAGGTCGGGATTTCATCACCCGTTCCTTGGCTCAAAAATCATAACTGCATATAAGTTTTTTTTTCCCAAGCTTGAACTAATTTAAAATCAATTAGAACTCAGCCACTAAGATTTCGAGCTCTTTTAAGTGGAACTATTTTGGGAAGACTCCAGTGAACACTTTCAAGCTTTCGAAAAGGAACTTCCTTCTCTAGAAAAGGTTACTTACTCATTGCGGTGGTGCCTGGCTTGGAGGAAGAACTGAATTGCTTGTTTGACAGGTTTAACCGGTAAACCCACTATCCTTCCAACCCAGTTAGGAGCTGTCTAACTAGGAAGAATTCTATTCTCTTAAGATTAGTGGTTGAAAAAAAAACCGATTATCTTTAAAGTAAACTCAAGATAAAAAAAAATACTTGATTGCAATTGATTGGTTAAGTCATCTTGTGTGTAATCTTATCTAGGATTTAGAAAATCCTTCATCAGGGCAGTATCTTAGTTCATGCGAAAGTGGGTTCGTGTTAAGGGTCGATTAGAATCCATTATTGTTTCTGACCCTACTGCAACAATGGGTAACGCTAATGAAACCAAACAAATGACCTTAAAGGATTACATGTATCCTACAAGGTCTACCCAACCTTCCTGTATCACCTTGCCAGCCCTTACGGCAAATTTCGAGATTAAATCCGGGATGATACAGATGCTTCTAGTCTTTTGGGGATTGGCAAATGAGAACCCATATCAACACGTTAGGGAATTTGAGGATATTTGTGGGACCATGAAGTATCATCAAATGACAGAGGAATCTCTAAAACTTAGATTATTCCCCTTTTCTCTAAAAGAAAGAGCCAAATCTTGGCTTATTTCTCTCCAACCGGGTTCAATTTCTACTTGGGTAGGATTAGCCGAAGCCTTCTATAGGAAGTTCTATTCTAAGCAGAAAACTGCTACCATACGTCAAGCCTTCAACACCTTCCATCAACTACAAAGGGAGACGTTCTTTACATATTTTGAAAGATTCAAGGATTTTTTACTTGAGTGTCCCCATCACGGATTCGAAAAGATCCGTTTGATTCAAATTCTTTACGAAGGGTTAGACTACTCGAATAAGACCATGATTGAGTCCCTTTGCAATGGAACATTCACGAGCAAAAAGGCCAATGATGCATGATAATTCTTTGAAGAGATAGCAGAATATACTCTAGAATGGGAGCCTGTTAGTGTTAATAATAAGCAACTTGCCACCTCAACTTCTACTAACAGGGGTGGTATACATAAAGTCAACCCTAATTTTGAGAGTGATGCCAAATTGACATCAGTAGTACAAAGACTTGAAGCATTAGAATTAAGCAATGGAGCACAATCTTCAGCTCCCGAACCATCCAAGCCAGTGGTGTCTCCCGTTTGTATCCTTTGTGACAGCCAAGACCACTTGGTTGAACAATGCCCCAGTTTGCCAATTATCAAAGCGGAGCAAGCAAATGTACTCAATACATTCGCAAGCCTAATCCCAACAATAGCCCATTTAGTGAAACATACAATCCGGGATGGCGGAATCATCCCAACCTTTCATGGAAGTCTCCTCAAGGACAAGGATATGATGGATCGTCATCATTTCAATGACCATCTTCTAATAATCAATTTCATAAGGGAAATCAATTCAATGCAACACCATCGTCCCTCCATATGTCCCTCTCAATCAAAGAAAACCATCTTTAGAGGACACTCTCCAACAATTCATGCAGAGCCAACTAATAACTAATCAAACTCAAACCCAAATGTGTCACAATCAGGATCAGACGATAGTTAGGCTCGAGGTTCAGATAGAACAGTTAGCTGCAAATGTTAGGGAGAGAGAGAAATGACATTTTCCTAGTTAAACTGTGCCTAGCCCGAGAGGACAACTTGCTCCTCAAAATACTCCAACAGGCCAGTTTGAAATTAGTTCTGATTCAAACCATCAAGTCCAAACCATTCACACTTTACGGTTAGGCAAGAAAGTGGACAACCAAGTCCAAGATCCACCAAACAATCTTAATATTATAAAAGAAAGGAAAAAAAGGAACCAAAGGAGTCAACAAAACAGACGATCAAGTTATTGTTGACAATCAAGATAAATCCTTTGTACCCAAAGCCCCATTTCTTCAACGTCTTCAACCAACTAGGAAGAAAAATCACTGTGAGAAAATTTTGAAAGTTTTCAAAAACGTCCAAATCAATATTCCCTTCTTGAATGTCATTAATCAGATACCTTCATATGCTAAATTTCTAAAAGACCTAACCACGGTCAAGAGGAAAAGTTATGTGCCTCGTGAAGCTGCATTTGCTACACAAGCATCGTTCTCATCCAGCAACCCATTGCACCCAAATTGAGGATCCAGGGAGTCCAACTATTTCTGTTAGGATAGGAGATCAGGTTATGGTTCTGTGTCTATTAGATTTAGAGGCAAGTGTAAACCTTTTATCCTATTCTGTATACAAATAATTAGGTTTAGGGGAGTTACAACCCACTAACCTTACAGTGCGTCTAGCAGATAGGCCAGTTAAGGTTCACAAGGAAATTATTGAGGATGTTATTTTGAAGGTCGACGAATTCTATTTTCCTGCTAACTTTATGGTCTTAGACACTGAACCAATTAGATGATCCAAGCAATCACTCCCCTGTGATTTTAGGGAGACCATTCCTTACTACTGCTGATGCTGTTATTAGATATAGGAATGGAGTCATGACCTTATCATTTGGGAATATGACAGTTGAACTAAACGTTTTCCATACTAGTTCCCAACCACATGTAATGGACGATCATGAGGAAGTCAACATGATTAATGTATCGGTCAATCACACCTTTGAGGAGTCTTGCTATGAAGACCCCTTGGAGAAATGCTTGGCCCATTTTGGAATGAATTTTGATATTGAGGAGTTATAGAAGAGGTGAACGCATTGTTAGATTCTATCCCCATCATGGACACCAACCTATGGAGACCTAAGGTAGAACTCTCACCATTGTCAACATCTATTCCTGTTCCATCAATCGTTGAGCCTCCAAGTTGGAGCTCAAACCTTTACTTGACACATTGAAGTATGCCTTCCTAGGTGAGTTAGAAACATAAGGATCAAGAAGAAAAGTTGCTAGATGTTCTTGAGGAACATAAGGAAGCTGTTGACACTCTAAAAAAGACAAGATTCCTGACTGGCCTAAACAATGTCTAACTTGTTGACATTTACAAAAGATAAGTAGTAGACAAGCTGACGACCAGTTTTTACCCATCTCCGAGGGACAAATCAGCGACTTGGACTCTACTGATCCAGTGAAGCAGACAGTGAGTCCAGATTATCTTTGAAGAGACCTAAGCAGGTGTAAGATGCTAAGTTAGCTCAACACTTAGCATCACATAAGCCCAAGGGGATAGCCTCACCTGAGAGGCTAAGTTTGTCCAACTTCGCCTTGACGTTGTTCAAAGCTCTATCAGTGAGCTAACTTGCAGTTTCACCTAAAATACTCAGTTAACTCCGCAGAGAGTTAGCTTCGCTCAAAGCCACACGCAACCACGCAGAAGGATAGTCGGTAGCTTCGCCACAGATTTTATCTAGCTCTGCTGAAGAGCTTTCTTCTGACTTCACCAGATGCTCCTTCCAGCTCCGCTGTGAGCTCGACGCGGCAGCTCCACTGTGGGTCTTTTATGGTCACCTTTGACCAATCAAATCTCCAGATGAGATCAAATCTATTCAAGATCAAATCTAATCGAGATCAAATCTGAGATCAAATTTGGTAGTTGTTTACCATAATCACAAGTAAGAAGATCAGGGGAGATCTTTCAGTTATGGACGCTACCTGCTATTTCTAGCTTCGCAGAAGCTGATTCTAGCCTCGCGCAAGGATACTTTCCAGATTTAAACAGATTGACTCAATCTATTTTCAGATTTTCAAGGGACAATTATACCCCTGCTCTCCCTATAAATAGCCCACTAGAGGCATACGGAAAAAAAAGAGACAGACGCGCACAGAGACACACGCACAGAGAGAGAGCGAGGCTAAAAAGCAGAGGAAAGAGACGGCTAAATAGAGATCTATTCTCTTGCTTTCAAGAATTCAGAGAACTGCTTCTCTAATCAGCGTGCTAATGCCCTAATATCTTCCTCCCTCTCAAGAAATCTCCGAAACCAGGCGAGAAGGAATTCTCAAGTGGAGACAGTTTGAGAAGTAACAAGAGGGTTCTACCAACCTTTTGTTCTCTGATTCCCCGAACCAGGCGAGAAGGGAATCCCATCGATCGCATCGTCAAAGGGACAAAGTGGTCACGCGCTGACCAGACTCCTTCGGCACACTTCTCCAGAATCTCAGAGGAGATCTACTTGTAATCTTTTTATTGCAAAAGAATTACTTGTAATTTAGCTCCTCGAGCCCCCCTTTTTGTAAGTTTCCCCCTTTGCAAAATCAATGGAAAACAAGATGGCGACTCCGCTGGGGAACGAATTCTCCACTGTTGAGAATCAAGTGTCGCAATGCGACGAATAGACCTTCAGGTCTACTTCTGAATTCAAGGAAGCCGGTTTGGCCAGAGCCTCTCTGGCTAAGTCTTCGCAGCAAGTCTTTGCGGAGACAGATAAGGCTCCCGCGAGCCTACTACGGTCCTCTGGCGCAACAAGGAAGCAGGCCCATAATGCAAGGGTCAGAATCTTCAGCCTGTTACCTTCAAAAACTTAGTTGTTCACTTTGATCAAGGAAAATTCGAAGAACTCGTCTCTAGGGGTGGTCTAATGCTCCATGCATGAAAGCATAGAAAGGTCTCGATGGCTAAGGTTTCAGAGCAGAAACCGGAAGCAGAATCCTTCCAACACCTCCCAGCCTCGCGTGTGGCTAGTCAGGTTCTCTGTGAACCTAAGTCTCCTTTTTCAAAGCAGATGTGAAGGCCAAAGAAGAAGGCTCTGTATGAAGCTTCAGGCGTAGCTACGCCACAAGTTCGTCTCTCTCACGAAGAAAAAGGCAAGATGCCTTCCTGTTTCGTCGAGACTGTCAGCCGCAAAGTTACGACGACAACCATGCCTTCGCCTAATTCAGGAGCAGTAACTCCTCGTGCCAGCCTCGTTCTTATGAGCGAAGCTACTGATGGTGTGCCAAACACAATAACTCAGGGTACGCATAATGTTCACAGCCGCGAAGCTGGAACCAAAGCACCATAGTGTGCTTCGTTTCCCAGTTCTTCAAGTACTAAGCTTGCTCTTCGCAGCGAAACTAAGGGATTGCCCCTAAGTGCTGATAGCGGTGCTTATGCAGCTTCAGCGCCCAAGGGCATTTCCAAAGCTTTTAGCCTCAAATTTAGAGCCAAAGCACCATCTAGGGCTAATCACCTTCGTAGCAATATAGCGGATAAAGCACCACAGCGTGCTTCGCTCCCCAGTTCATCAAACACTATTCGCAGCGGAGCTAAGGGATTGTCCCTAAGTGCTGATAACGGTGCTTATGCAGCTTCAGCACCCAAGGATATTCCCAAGGTTCTAAGCCGCGAAGTTAGAACTAAAGCATTATTTAGTGCTAATTACTTCTGCAGTGATGAAAAGAACAGGGCATCATTCTATGTGCAATCCAACAAAGCCTCTGCGCTGGATCATTTAGGCCCGACTGGGTCTGACTTGCGGGAATTCTTGACAAGCAAACGGATGTCGGAATTTTTCTAAACTTCTCCCTCCTGTTGTGAACAAATGGGATGTCAGTTGGTGACAGTCCACTCAGTCCATTGCCGGCCAGGACCAATCCTCGCTACTCCTCCAACCCGACGATCAGTTTTTGATCGACTGTCGGTACAAGCTCCGATAAAACATCGCAAAAGAAGCGTATCGCAAGATTTGCCCTCTGCATCCATTAATATGATCGGAAGGGGACGGAGCTGCGTAGGGGCAGACGGGCGTCGCATGACACTTCCTATAGTTCCCCAGATCTGGATTATAGCTCGGGCCTTGGCGAAGTCTTGGTACATGAAGAAGGTATCTTCCAAAATACCAGATCTAGGGTCGCAATACCCTAAGTTATGAACAGATCTTCCTCAACTGCAGTAACCTCACCAGAACTAATGAAAGGATTAGTCTATGGTCTGATGAAGAGGACGAAGACAGTAGGTATGCCTCTTTGGTAACAGTCAGCTCGGTACGAACGGATAGAGTATCAGTGAATATGGCTGACAACGGTAATGATGACCTTCATCGATGGTTGGAAGCTCAGGAGTAAGACCCAGCAAGAAGCCTTGGATAACATTCAACAGATACTCGCTTAACTCCTCATTAACCGAAATAGCAATGATACCGGGGGTGATCATAACGAGGAAGAACATCATAGCAATGAACAACCAAAGACTGAGAAGTCAAAGGAGAGTTCTTCTTTAGACACTTAAGTTCTTAAAGGCATCCAAGCTCAAATTGCATCCCTAGCTCAGAGGGATGAGTTAAAGAAAGTAGGGGTAGTCTGTCCTTACCCGCTGGAATGGGATTCAATACCATAGCCACCAAAGTTTAAATCACCAACGTTACATACGTATGATGGTAAGAGCTCGCCAAACCAACACATCTACTATTCCTGTCTCAGATCGGTAATGTTATAGACAATGATACTATCATAGCCAGACTGTTCATTGGCACCTTAAAAAGGGTAGCATTTGACTGATTCCGAAGTCTCTCTCCGGGCTCTGTCAATTCCTGGATCGACCTGGAAACCCGATTTCTTTCTCGTTTCTATGAGGATGATACTGAGGTAACCATGGACAAGCTCCTCTCTACCGTACAGAAGAAGGACGAATCTGTCCATGACTATATTGAGCGGTTCAAAAACTTGTTTTTGATGTGCCCAGCAGGGATGTCATTACCCATGCTCTTACAGACATGCAGGCACAACTTCTTAGACCAAGTAGAAATTCACATGGGAGCTGTCAAAGCCCATACCTGAAAAGAACTGGTCGAGCAAGCTGAGATAGCCGAAAAGTCGGCTAAAAAGTTTGAACCATCCACCCCTAAAGGCAAATGAGGTATGAATAATAAAGGACGCGGCGACATGGCACAGTCTTCCCAAGCCAAAGGGAAAGAGACTATGTCTGTCGAATTGTCAGGAGATGTTCAGTTGTAGGCCAAGAAGAGCGGCTTCAATAATCAGGAGTCTAAGTTTCCTCCGAAATAGTACTCCTTCAAAGACAATCAGGTGGTCACAATATTCTATTTACTCCACAAAGGGAATAAATTGAAGCTGCCGGATGCTCGGCGTCCTAATGAAATAGGACGCACGAACGATCCAAAATATTGTTTCTTTCACAGGATGATTCATCATCCTACCGACAAGTGCTTTGTCCTCAAGGACAGAATTCAAGCTTTAGTCGACGCCAGAGTCCTGACACTGAAGTCAAAGCAAAAGAAAGTCACTGCAAACATGGTGACCCTCGAGTTCGGCAAAACCCCAAAGGTCACAGTTCCTGACGAGACTTATCCAATCCCTGCACCACGGCTGGAAGTCAAGCATCCTTCAGCTAAAACTCAAGAGAATAAAGGTCTTGTTCCCTTGACACTAGAGACAGGGGAAATCATGTGGATACACCCAGACCTTGTCCAAGACGAACAATGGGATTCAAAGAAGTCCAAGTCGAAGGGCAAATCTTGCAATGTCATCTCCATCCTGCCAGATGATGACAATCTCACATCAGCTTCTCTTAGCGATTCTGAAGGGGGAAAATACGCTTGCACGACGTAAGCTGATGTACCTCAGCCAACAGGTGTTCTTCGATGGAGCATCATGAATAAGCCCTAAAGGCAGGATCATTGCCGGCGTGGGGGTTGTGTTTATATCTCCACAGAATCATGTCCTTCCTAGAGCATTTTCTCTGACGGAATTGTTGACACTTAAAAAAGACAAGATTCTCATTGGTCCGAACGATGTCTAAACTTGTTGACATTTACAAAAGACAAGGGACAGACGAGCTGAAGACCAGTTTTTCACCCAACTCCAAGGGACGAGGAAGCGGTTTGGACTCCACTGATCCAGCAAGCAGAACAGTAAACCCGGATTGTTTCTAAACAGACCTCAGCAGGTCTAAAATGCTAGCATTTAGCATTACATTAGCCCAAAGAGATAGCCTCGTTTGAGAGGCTAACATCATCCAGAGCATCGCCAGGAAGCTAACTGACAGCTTCGCCGAAAAGCCTCTTTTCGGACTTCGCCAGGAATTGCCTCTAGCTCCGCTATGAGCTTCAAAGCGGGCAGCTCCGCCATCAGCCTGCTATGGTCAACCTTTGACCAATCAAATCTCCTGATAAGATCGGATTCAATCTAATCAAATCCAATCAGGATTCAAATATGGCAGGTGATTGCCACAATCTCTTGACTCTCTTGAAACGAGTAAGTGGATCAAGGAGAATCAATCAACGATATGGAAAGGATCATAACACATCGGAAAGATCAACCGACTTGCCATTTTCTAGCTCCGCGGAAGCTATTATAGCCTCGCAGCAAGGCTACTTTCCAGATTCAAACAGATTCGGTTCAATCTGTTTCTATATCTTCAAAGGGGACGATTATACCCTTACTTTCCCTATAAATAGCCCATCAGGGGCACAAGGGAGAGGGATCGCATCGCATCAGATCGAGGAGGATCATCAATTGATCATCGGCGAGATTGGCGTCTTCTCAAAGATCGGACTTCTTCATCAACGCACCGTGCAATCTCTAATTCAGAGACCTTTCAAGAGAAATACTTCTCTTCTCAGGGTGGCGATACCCTAACAACCTCTTTTCCTCAAGGAATCTCCGGAACCAGGCGAGAAGGAATTCCTCACAGAAGTGGTTTTGAGAAGTAGTCAGAGGGTTCTACCAATCCTCTATTCTCTGATTCCCGGAACCAGGCGAGAAGGGAATCTCATCGCTCGCATCGTCAAAGGGACAAAGTGGTCGCGCGCTGACCAGACTCCTATCGGCACATTTTCCCAGAATCTCTGAGGAGATCTACTTGTAATCTTTTTAAGAATACTTGTAATTTAGCTCCTCAAACTTTTTATTTGTAAGTTTTCCCCCTTTGCAAACATAATGGAAAACAAGATGGCGACTCCGCTGGGGAACGTATTCTCCTCTGCTGAGAATCAAGTGTCGCAATGCGACGAACAGACCTTCGGGTCTATCTCTGAATTCAGAAAAGCCGGTGCAGCCAGATCTTCTCTGGCTAAATCTTCAAGCAAAGTCTCTGCGGAGACGGAAAAGGTTCTCTGCAAACCTGCCGCAGTTCTCTGGCGCAACAAGGAAACATGCCCGCGGCCCAGATCCTGCACTTTTGAGAACCTTGTTATCCAGATCGATCAAGGAAGATTTGAAGAAGTCCTCTCTGGGGGTGGCCTGATGCTTCGAGCACGGAAGCACCGGAAGGTCTTCATGACCAAGGTTTCAAATCAGAAACCAGAGGCAGAATTTTGCCAACACCCCACAGCCCGCTTGTGGCTATTCAGGTTCCTTGCGAACCTATGCATCCTCTGCCAAAACGGATATGGAGGCCTAAACAGAGGTCCTCTGCTGAAGCTTCAGGCGTAGCCACGCCAAATCCGCGCCTCTCTTATGAAGAAAAAGGCAAGATGCCCGCCTGCGCCAACAATGCTGCCAACCATAAAGTCAAGACGGCGATCATACCGTCGCCTAGAGCAGCAATGCCTACTGCTAGCCCTGTCTTCACAAGCAAGGCTATTGTACCTCGGCATACTCATCGGGTTTACAGCCGCGAGGCTAGAACCAGAGCACTATGCGGTGCTGATCCTTTCCGCAGGAATAAGGGGAACGATGCGTTGTCCCATATACCAGATTGTTCAGGCCCCTACAGGGCCGACCTGCGAGAATTCTTGGCGGACAAGCGGAGATTGAAGCATTTCCAGGCCACTTCCTCCTGTCTTCGACGATGTGAATGCCAATTGGTGATGGTCCATTCTATGCAGTGTCGGTTACGACCGACCCTCGCCACTGCTCCATATCGGCGATCAGTCTTTGATCGACTGTCTGCGCGCGTCCCGATGAGGCATCCCAAAAGGAGCGGGCCACCGGATCCAGCCTCTGCATCCGTCAACATGACCGGAAGGGGGCGAGAGCCGCGCGGAAGAAGTCAAGCCTCTGACGACACCCCTTTCGGCTCCCCAGATCCAGATTATAGCCCGGGCTTAGGTGAAGTCTTGGTGCGCGAAGAAGGTGTTTTCCGAAGCACCAGATCCAGGGTGGCGATACCCTATAATTATGAGCAGCCTTCCTCCAGGCGGTCACCCCAATCATCCGATGGAGAAGATGAAGACAGCGGGTATGCCTCTTCAGCAACAGTCAGTTCGGTGCGAACGGACAAAGCATCGGTCAATATGGCCGAGAACGCCAATGACGACCTTCGTCGGCGTTTGGAAGCTCAGGAGCAGACCTCTAGAACTCAGCAAGAGGCCCTGGACAATATTCAACAGATGCTCGCTCAGCTCCTCAGCAACCGGAATGATGATACCGGGAGTAATCATGACGAGGAGGGACATCTCAGCAATGATCCGCCCAAGACGGAGAGAACTAAGGGAGGCTCTTCCCTGGATGCCGAAGTCCTTAAAGGCCTTCAAGCTCAAATTTCATCCCTGGCTCAGAAGGATGAATTGAAGAAAGTGGGGGTAGTCCGTCCTTACCCACTGGAATGGGATTCGGTGCCATATCCGCCAAAGTTCAAACCACCAACGTTGCATACGTATGATGGTAAGAGCTCGCCCAATCAGCACATCTACTATTTCCGGTCCCAGACCGGTAATGTTCTAAGCAACGACGCCATCATGGCTAGGTTGTTCATCGGCACCTTGAAAGGGGTGGCATTCGACTGGTTCCGAAGCCTTCCTCAGGGCTCTATCAATTCCTGGATCGACCTGGAAACTCGGTTCCTCTCTCGCTTCTATGAGGATGACACCGAAGTGACCATGGACAAGCTCCTTTCCACTGTGCAGAGGAAAGGCGAATCTGTCCGTGAATACATTGAGCGGTTCAGAAATCTATCTCTGATGTGCCCAGCAGGGATGCCTTTACCCATGCTTTTACAAACATGCAGACATAACTTCTCGGATCAAGTAGAAGTTCGCATGGGGGCTGTCAAGGCCCACACTTGGAAGGAACTGGTCGAACAAGCTGAGATAGCCGAAAAATCGGCTAAAAAGTTCGAGTCATCCGCCCCTAGAAGCAAATGGGGCGCGAACAACAAAGGGCGCAGCGATCTCCCGCAGTCTTCCCAAGCTAAAGGGAAGGAAATTATGTCCGTCGAGCTGACCGGGGACATGCAGTCAAAGGCCAAGAAGAGCAGCTTCAACAATCAGGAGCCCAAGTTCCCTCCTAAACAGTACTCCTTCAGAGACGACCAGGTGGTCACGATATTCCATCTGCTCCACAAAGGGAATAAGATGAAGTTGCCAGATGCTCGACGCCCTGATGAGATAGGGCGCACAAACGACCCTAAGTACTGCCTCTACCACAGGATGATCCACCATCCTACTGACAAGTGCTATGTTCTCAAGGATAGAATTCAAGCCTTGGTCGACGCCGGAGTCCTCACACTGAAGACGGAGCAGAAGAAAGTCACTGCCAATATGGTGACTATTGAGTTCGGCACTGCCCAGAAGGTCATGGTTCCCGACGGGACCTATTCAGCCCCGGCGCCACGGCTAGAAGTCAAGCATCCTCCAGCCATGACTCAATACAACAAGGGTCTCGTCCCTTTGACATTGGAGACAGGGGAAGTTATGTGGATACACCCTGACCTCGTCCAAGACGTACAGCGGACGTCGAAGGACCCCAGCAAAAAGGGCAAGCCCTGCAATGTCATCTCTGTCCTGCCAGATGATGGTAATCTTACTTCGGCTTCCCTCAGCGATTCAGAAGAAGAGAAGCATGCCTGTACAGCGCAGGCAGATGCGCCTCAACAGATGGGCACCCGGTCTGGAAAGTCATACCTAAGGCAGTATGACAGAACTACTGACGAGATACAGCAACAAACGGCGTCAGTACCAATGCCGACATCCACTCCAATTCCAGCCAAGGGAAAGGAAAAACCTAAGGAAGTGCGATTCGACCACGTGTTGAAGAAACCGCCAAGCCAAGGGCTAGCCACGCCCTTTCGCTTTGATATATTGGCCCACTTAGCCAATATCCCGGCTCGTATCACAATACACGAGCTTCTTCGTCTCTCTAAAGAGACAAGAGAGGCACTCAGAGATGCGCTAGCCAACTCAGAGTCCTTTCTGACATACATGCCTGAGATTCCTGGTGATGAGATGCGGCTTTCCTGCTCAGAGTGCCATCACGCACAGTCAAAGGTACCTGCCATTACCTTCACGGCGGAAGATATGCTTCTCAAAGACAACAAGCATGATCGACCTCTGTACTATACCGGGTATATCGGTTCAACCTGTATTGAAAGGATACAAGTCGATCCGGGGTCTGCGCTCAGCATCATCCCCAAAAGGCTCCTCTACTTCCTTGGCATACCACTGTACAGGTTGTCCGCAACCACCACTACAATATATGGTTTCAACGCCGGGAGCAGCCATCCGCTTGGAAAGATTCGGCTTCGCTGCAGAATCGGAAGCCTGAAGTCAGAAGTGACATGCTATGTCATTGACGCGGACACATCATACAACCTGCTACTGGGACGACCATGGATCCATGCCAACTGGATCGTTCCATCCACTCTCCATCAGTGCTTCAAGTATGTTGAGGATGATGCGACAGTACGAACTGTCTTCGCTGAGAAGCAGCCCTTCAAGGGGGTGGAAAACTATTTCACAGATGCTCTCCTATATCAAGAGGCTAGTGGAACGCCGGGAGAACCATTGCCAGACAGTGATGAAAGCGGCAATGAGGCGGATTCGGAATCCGAAATGGGCACGCCAGCCATTCTGATTGGCGAGCCAATTGTAGCATGCTTTAATGATCCCCGATGTAAGATCCCTTCTGATGAGGAAGGCGAATGGATAATTAATGATAATATTTCTTTTGATTATCCTGCGAGCATCGAGTCGATCAAATCCATTATGGATGGCTCTCTTCATATGCCCGTACATGAGTCGAGTGTGGCTAGTACATCCGTGGAAGCCATAGAAGGGGCCACGCTGGTAGTCCCTCCGTCCAAGCAAGGTCAGTCGCCGATAATCTTCGGCAAAGTCCGGCCAGGGAGATCCTCAACTACAGACTCAAGCTCAGAGTCGGATGCTCCACAGTTCTTTCATTACGCGCCATCAGCGCGCCATATCATGAAGAAGATGGGTTACAACCTGAAGCAGGGAGCGGGCCTAAACTTCGGAAAAGGAAGACGCAGCTTGATGCGTAACTCCGTCCCAAGAGGGAAACCTGCAAATTACTATGATAGTACGCGCAGGGGGTTGGGTTATGTTACACCCATATCATCAACACGGTTCAGGACAAAAGCGATGGATCGATCCCATCACAGTCGGCCTCATCCTCCGAATGGGACTCTGATGTCAGCATAGGAAGAATATTCGAAAGCCTCATGACTTCAAGCAGTCAGTTGGAACCCGCAGAGGTTGCCAATGAGGAATCATGGGCCCAGCAATTAAGTCTCCAATGGGAAAAGCGGTTTGAGCTGCGCGAGCCACCTACCGAAGACAAGTGATCCAAGTCAACTTGGGCAGTCAAGATCACCCCAAGCCTATTTTCATAAGTGAAAGCTTATCACTTATCGAAAAGGAAGAATTGATAATGCTCATAAAAGAGTATATAGATGTTTTCGCCTGGAGCTATGAAGACATGCCCGGACTTGATCCACAGGTCGCTATGCACCGTCTAAACATCAAGCCCGACGTTAAGCCAGTCAAGCAGCAACAACGTCGGTTCCGCCCAAACATCATGGAGGCTATTGAAGCCGAAGTTCATAAGCTCATTGCTTGTGGCTTCATCCGGGAGGAACAACATCCAGATTGGGTGGCTAACATAGTCCCCGTCCTCAAGAAGAATGGGAAAATACGAATCTGCATCGACTACCGTGATCTCAATACGGCCTGTCCCAAAGATGAATTCCCATTGCCGATCACCGATGTCATGATCGACAACACATGCGGATTCGAGAGGATGTCTTTCATGGACGGCTTCTCAGGGTACAACCAGGTCAAGATGTATCCTGATGACGAGAAGCATACTTCTTTCCGAACGCCATTGGGGGTATACTGCTACACTGTAATGCCCTTCGGACTGAAGAACGCCGGAGCAACCTACCAGCGGGCAATGAGCATGATCTTCCGCGATCATCTCCGGAAGACGGTGGAGTGCTATGTTGACGACATTGCTGTCAAAAGTCGCCGCAAAGATGAACATCTTCGCGATCTAAGGACGATGTTCAATATAATGCGGGCTCATCAGTTGAAAATGAACCCGACAAAATCCTTTTTAGGAGTATCCAGCGGCAAATTCCTTGGGTTCATCATCACATCAAAAGGAATCCATCTAGACCCAGACAAAGTCAAAGCCATCCAGGACATGCATCCACCCACAAACCTCAAAGAGCTCAGAGGCTTACAAGGCAGGTTAGCCTATATCAGAAGATTCATAGCAAATCTATCGGCCGTTGCCAACCATTTACCCGACTAATGAAGAAGGGTACTGCCTTCATATGGGATCGAGCTTGTCAAGAAGCTTATGAAGACATTAAGAGGTATCTCACAAAATCTCCAGTCTTGGTGGCCCCTACATCAGGGAAACCATTCCTGCTTTATGTAAAAGCCCTGGATTATTCCCTCGGCGCCCTCCTCGCTCAGAAGGATGACAATGGCCATGAGCAGGCCATTTACTATCTGAGTAGAACTCTCATAGGAGCGGAATCTCGGTACAATCCTATTGAGAAGGAGTGTTTAGCTCTCGTCTTCGCTGTCCAGAAGACTCGACATTATTTGGTTGGCCAAATCATACATGTCATCTCCAGGGTGAACCCTTTACGTCTTCTCATGACGAAGCCAGGGTCGTTGAACTCAAGATTGGCTAAATGGGCACTGCTATTGTCCCAATACGACATAACCTTTACCCCTCAAAAGGCGGTTAAAGGTCAAGCCCTTGCAGAGTTCTTGGCTGCGCATCCAGTTCCGGAACATTCAAAACTTCACGAAGACATCCCTGATGAGGTCTTCGAGTCTAATGCAACCTCAGCAGAGGAAGTGTGGCAGATGTTCTTCGACGGAGCATCACGGATGGGCCCCAAAGGCAAGATTATTGCCGGAGTAGGGGTTGTGTTCATCTCCCCACAGGATCATATCCTTCCCAGAGCGTTCTCCTTGACAGAGTCATGCTCTAATAATGTAGCGGAATACAATGCTCTGCTCATTGGTCTCCAACTCGCCCACGGAATGGGGGTACGCTATCTTGAAGCTTATGGCGATTCAAAACTGATCATTAGCCAGGTAAAAGGTGAATATGAAGTCCGCCATGAGGACTTGGTGCCTTACTATCATACAGCTATCGAACTGGCTAGCCTATTTGAAGGCTTCTACATCGGGCATGTGTCTCGATCTCAGAATACCAAGGCGGATGCTCTCGCTGCACTAGCGACGACGCTAGCCTTACCAGCCGACACAGAGTATCACCTCACAGTCGCAACCCGGCATCTCGTATGCTCCAAGCATATGCTAAGGATCCAAGAAGTCCATCATACCTCCGTGAATCTTGAGCCGAGGGATTGGCGCTTCCCCCTCATTGACTACGCTCTGCACGGTTTGCCTCCAGACGATCCCAAAGAAGCGGCGTCCATCAGACGAAGGTCGCTCCGTTTCTACTATGATCCCACTTTGAAGACACTCTACCGTCGTTCATATGACGGTGTCCTCCTCCGTTGTCTCTCTCATTCAGAGGCACAGGAAGTGCTTAAAGAAGCACATGATGGCATTTGCGGAGCTCACCAGCCGGGTCCAAAGCTTAAAGACAGGTTGCACAGACTTGGGTACTACTGGCCGACCATGATGGCCGATGCCACCCAATATGCACGAAGGTGTAAGGCGTGCCAGGTCCATGCAGACTTCATACACCAACCTTCGGAGTTGCTCCACCCTACTGTTGCTTCATGGCCATTTGAAGCATGGGGAATCGATGTCGTAGGGCCAATCAGTCCCTCTTCGGCAAGAGGTCACCGGTTTATCCTGGCAATAACCGATTACTTCTCAAAATGGGCAGAGGCCACACCTTTGGCCGAAGTCAAAACCTCCCATCTGGTTAGCTTCATCAAACACCATGTCATCTATCGATTTGGTGTCCCCAGGCGGATCATCCATGACAATGGTCCCCAATTCGTAAGCCAGGGTTCTATCGGTTCTGCGATAAATACCGAATTCAGAATGTGGCTTCAACCGCCTACAATCCTGCCGCCAACGGCTTGGCAGAGGCATTTAACAAGACAATCATCAAGCTGCTCAAGAAGTTTGTCTCCTCGAACAAGCGAGATTGGGACGAAAAGCTCGGTGAATGCCTTTGGGCCTACCGGACTACGGTTCGGACACCGACAGGCAATACGCCTTTCTCCCGGTATATGGGTGCGAAGCGGTCATCCCATTGGAAATCCAGGTGCCATCATTACGGGTAGCCTTGACTACTAAGATGACATCAGAAGACAATGATCGCCTGCGTCTTCAAGAGCTCGAAGCCCTAGACGAGAAGCGGCTACAAGCTCAGCAACACATCGAGCTATATCAGGCTCGGATGTCAAAAGCCTTCAATAAAAAGGTCAAGCAGAGAATCTTCCATAAAGGAGACCTGGTCTTAGCCGTCAGACGACCGATGATTATGACGCACAAGACCAAAGGCAAATTTCAGCCTAAATGGGAAGGACCGTTTGTGATAGAGACAGTCTATTCAAACGGAGCATATCGCCTCATGACTGCAGATGGCGACCTCCTCATGATGCCAATCAATGGCAAATTCTTAAAGAAATACTATCCTTAATCAAGGATCTTGCTCTCGATCAAGTTAACATTACACCTCTGATCGAGATCCGCGCGTCCGGAATGCGCACAAAGAGAGCCTCTCTCTTTCTCCAAGCATATCAAACCTGCTGGTAGCTGGGGGTTTGCTTAAAATCCCAAGGGACCTGCTCCCATTTGATTCCCTCTCCAAAATCACCTACCAATTCTCATCCATAGAATGGTAGGATCACATATATATTCCGCTGTTACGTTAACATTTAACCTATGACAGCAGCCCTCTCATTTCTCCTCGTGAGAACGAGATCTCCAAAGTCACTTACCAATTCTCATCCATAGAATGGTAGGACCACATATATATCTCGCTGTTACGTTATTAACATCAAACCTATGACAGTGATTCCCTCGTTTCTCCCCGTGAAAACGAGACTTTTCCCAAACTCCATTGCAATTTTGAGCTTGGTGGCTTCTCAACCAGTTACGTCATTGCGACCTCTGAACTGGCAGATAGCCAAGTTTCATCTACCATTGAGCTTAGTGGCGTCTCAAATTGGTTATGTCATTGCGACCTCTGAACCAGCAGACAGCTAAGTCTCGATCCCGAGCCCTGTTGACATTTACAAAAGACAGGTCTCGATACTCGTTGACATTTACAAAAGACGAGTACCTCCTATTGATTGCAGCTTGGTGGCTTCTCAACCAGTTACGTCATTGCGACCTCTGAACTGGCAGATAGCCAAGTTTCATCTACCATTGAGCCTAGTGACGTCTAAATTGGTCATGTCATTGCGACCTCTGAACCAGCAGACAGCTAAGTCTCGATCCCGAGCTCGTTGACATTTACAAAAGACGAGTATCACCTATTGATCGAAGCTTGGTGGCTTCTCAACCAGTTACGTCATTGCGACCTCTGAACTGACAGATAGCCAAGTTTCATCTACCATTGAGCTTAGTGGCGTCTCAAATTGGTTATGTCATTGCGACCTCTGAACCAGCAGACAGCTAAGTCTCGATCCCGAGCCCTGTTGACATTTACAAAAGACAGGTCTCGATACTCGTTGACATTTACAAAAGACGAGTATCACCTATTGATCGAAGCTTGGTGGCTTCTCAACCAGTTACGTCATTGCGACCTCTGAACTGGCAGATAGCCAAGTTTCATCTACCATTGAGCTTAGTGGCGTCTCAAATTGGTTATGTCATTGCGACCTCTGAACCAGCAGACAGCTAAGTCTCGATCCCGAGCCCTGTTGACATTTACAAAAGACAGGTCTCGATACTCGTTGACATTTACAAAAGACGAGTATCACCTATTGATTGAAGCTTGGTGGCTTCTCAACCAGTTACGTCATTGCGACCTCTGAACTGGCAGATAGCCAAGTTTCATCTACCATTGAGCCTAGTGGCGTCTCAAATTGGTCATGTCATTGCGACCCCTGAACCAGCTGACAGCTAAGTCTCAATCTCGATGCTTGCTGACATTTACAAAAGGCAAGTATCTCCCTTCCTTTCAAGCCCCGCAAAGGGCTAACCTCGAGACTGGCAACGTCCCATTCGGTTATGTTACTGCAACCTCTGAACCAACAGACAGTCATGTCTCATTATCTAAACAACAGACGACAAAAGAAAAATTTTCTATTAAATCCAAAAGGATGGGATACATGGAGGAGCCTATAGGCGTACATGATAAGATCGGATCCGATCTCCGAGCGAAGCTAGCCGCGTCCTCCTGTCATCTTCAGCCTGGGCCAGCGCCTGTGATCTTAGCTCTGCCTCATCGAAGTCCACCGCCTGAGCCAGACGAGCCTCGGTCTCCGCCAAAGTCGCCCTCTGTGATGACTTCCGCTCCGCCAGTTCCTCACTTCGAGCCCTGAGCTGCTTAAGCCGCGCAGACTCTTCATGACGCATCTGTGTAGCCTTCGACAAGAGGAGATTTGCCTTTCGGATCATCTCTTCAGCCCTCTTGATCTTATCTTCAGCGTCAAAAAGAGCACTGTTGAAGCATCAATTGCACTCCCAACCTCTGCTTCCTCTGCCTCCAAGGACCTCAAGTCAGAGGAGATAGCCTCAACAGCCTCTTGGGCAGCGAGCTGAGCCTCGCGCTTCTGGGCGACAAGACGTGCGAGCCGTTCATCAGCCAAAGACGCTGCGTCGGAACGATAGAAATGGCGCCATTCCTCCACGTCCTTCTCAAGGTCATCTACCAGGAGCTCCAGAGCAGTAGCTTGATGGTACCCCTCAAAGTCCCGGATACACTCAATGCCACGGGAGAGAACCATCTTCAGCTTCGAAAATGGCACAGGCGAGCCCTTCAAGACTAGACCGATAGTCTGCTCCAAACTATTATAGAAGCTGTCGACCAGATTACCGATAAAGTCATTCTCAGCTTCATCAACCCTTGAGACAACCTCGGAGCAATCTACCAACCTAGTCGACACCACCGCGGAAGAAGAAGCGGGAACATCGACAGCAGCAGGGCAAGCCAAAGGTGACCTCGGCGGAGTCCTCAGCGACACCAGCACGCCAGCCACCGCGGAGGTAGGACTGGCAACCACCTCCTGAGCAGCAGGCTCAACTACCAGCGTCGGGGAGGTAGGGCTCACAATCACCCTCAATGCCGTATTCGGCAAGACAGTCTGCACCCCACTCGTTGATATGACTGGAAGTGGGGGTACCTCCGGGACTGCCGCCTCTTCAACCTCAGGGCCCTCCACTGATTTGGGCTGATAAAAAGGCAGGTCGCCATACAGCGCGTCTAACACAGCAGCGTCTGCCCCGGTCGAAGCGCTCATATCGCCCTTTGACCCTCCAGGAAAACCCTCCGCCTCTTGCCAAGCTGATGCACCTTGGGGACGAATACCTGCAACAAAACCAAGGTCAAAAAGGGGGACGCAACAAATAGGCGAGGACCAAGAGATCTTAGTCTTACCGAAGGCCGATGTCACCTCGTCAGCCGCATCAGAATCCAAGGGTCCCATCGGAAAGTTCTTACCAGACTCAACGCGGATAGCCGCCCCACTCGCCGATTCCTCCGCAGACCACCCGGCAGAGCTGGATGCCATAGGACTTCCTCTAGAAGCCTCAGCGCCCGAAGGGCCAATATCGGCCGCATGATCCCCAGACTCCTCCGAGCGAGCAAAGGAACCAGCTGCACTTCCATAAGTAAACAGGGGATCGTAGTGCTCCCCTTGCCCTCCAATTGCCTCAGCTCCTGCAACAAAAAGCAAATGATGAGTTATGTAAAGCGCGCTGAAGACATATTAGATGGGGCCAATCTTACCAGTAGTCGGTTCAGCAACCGACGGCTCAGCCACTAATGGAGCAGCAGAAGGAAGCGCAGTAGAGGGTTCGCCCTCTACCACAATTGTAGGAGCATGACGACGGGGCCTCTTCGCCGACGACTTCCTACGGCATCCACTCCCACGCTTCCTTTTGAAGTGGACCTCAGAGTCCTCTTCCTCCACTTCTTCCACATGCTGTGGGGGAGCTGCTCCCACTATACACCGACCCGGCTTCACGAGCACCAGCTTCGTGGGCATCAGCCCTTGTCTCTGCCTCAAAGCGAGGGCTCCCCGCATCAGAAGCCTCGCTGTCATCTATAGCGATGAACTCCTCTATGCCAGGAACACGGACTCGTTTGCCCTCCATCTTATCAGAAGCCTTCTGCTTCATCCGATGAGAAATTAACCTCACACCCGAACGGTTGACGTTAAACCTAGCAGGTGTAGAGTTCGAAGCCGCATACCATTGGCAGAAACACAGGGTCGTCCATAGGCCGGGATCCCTCAACGGCGTGCGTAGCCACGCTCCAGTGTCATCCGCGGTAAAGAACCGCCAAGCACGAGCCCCATCAATGAGGCTCCCCATGAAAGCCAGGTCCGGATTCGGGTTGCCCACATACAACTGGTCATACCCAAATTGGCGGGCGAACCGGCTCGGGATGTAGGGCTCCATGTAGCAGGTATCCCCACTCCGGTACAGCAGATGCGAGGGCCGGATACACACCAGCCACTCGAAAACACCCCGACTCATGGGGGACCGACCTGATTCCACATCACGGAATTCCTCGTTGTATCCTGCACCCCGCAGGCGAGGAAAACAGCGGAACAGGCTGTAAGCGTCATAACGACGCACTAACTTACGGGCCTCGGCCACATAAGTTTTCTGCCACAAACAGCCTTCAAAACGACGGAGAAGCGCCGTTTGAACACCCGGCGGAGGGTCCTCCCCAGCTCCAATTAAAGTAGGGCAGTGCAAGGCGAACCACGCCATCAAGTAGGTGTACGGTAAACCTACCCTAGGATTGGGCCCGTCACAAGGCAGGACGGCACCCTTCCCCCGCCTTGACGCCATCGGCCTGCAGAAAGCCTCCGTCAGAGCACGAAGGCCCCTCTGAATACAACACACCATGGCCGGAGAAGACCCAGACGGTGGCCATGGACCAAGCGAACGGCAGGCAGCAGCACATTCGGGTGAACAATGTCACCCGAAGAAGAAGGCACGACACACTTTTTTAACCAGATGGTCAAGAAGCCAGCCAGCAACGCCTTGCGAGACATAGGCCGACGGGCCTGATGGTGAAAGCTCCGAAGAACATCACCCTTCTCGAAAGGACCATCATCTTCTGTCACGACGATGTCCTTTTCAGCATGCACCTCCATCCTTGCCAAGATGTCCTCTTCAGCAACTCCGCAATGAGCTGCCTCGGGCGCACTAGTCATGTCCGGGAACAAGTAGTTCCCCCAGCTCTTCAAGCTCTTCGAGCTACCCTTGCCACCAGTGTGGATGCTGGAACAAATGTGCAGGTGGCACATCAATTCCCGATATGTCTCAAGCAAAGCAGGCTCTTGCTTCTCCAAGAGAGCCAACTCCGTCTCACACGGAAAATACTCTTCATATGGAAGAGACCCGAAGGGCAAAGCAGAGATCTCTCGCATCTCATGCAGGGCCATGCCCAATTCACCAACCGGGGTGAAGAAAGTCCCCGAGGCTGGGCAGTACAACTCAAGGATGGCGTAGAAGCACGCCACCTTCATCTCAATGCCGTAGCAGGTCGCCCTGACGGCCTCATAGAGGTTCAACCTCTCTAATTCCCCCTCAAAATGATTGAGGATATAATTGGTCAACTCCGCCCACCATGACCTAGGAGGGTGGACCCAACCAGGAGCCCTGAAATCTGTGGCGGGGTAGTTCCCCTCAGCCTCGCAGAACTGAGTACCGAAGGTCGGCGCCGCAGCTGGATTCTCTCCTACTGGAAGGTCCCGCGACACCTTCCCAGGGTATAGCCCTATTATGCTACGAGGAGGGCCCGCCCTCGAATAGCCGGTCTGGAATGTCAACCTCCCGACACTTATAGACTCGGCATTTAGGCTCACGCCCCACGCCATCTTCCGAGCCTGAGTCACGCTCGCGAAGGAAGACAAAGCGAAATGCCGCTTAGTAGACGGGAGATAGAATCTCTCGCCATCCAACTGGAAGATCCACTGGCCTTCGCCGGCCTGCAGCTGGCGATCGGGATCAGGTGCAGCATCCCCGAACATGAAGTCAGGCTTTTTGTAAGCCTGACGGTCGATATCTTCAAACGAAGCCGTAGTCAAGATGCTCCGCATGGCCTGCGGGCCACCGCTCTGAATGAGCGTATCCCGTACAAGGGGGCTCGGCTCACTGAACAAGGAAGCCTGCCCGATGAACTGCAAGCTGATGCTCCCTGCTCGACTGGTTACGCCAAATAGACTGTTCTGAAGGCCGGAGGCGTAATGTACTGCAAAAAAAAAAAAAAAAATGAACTATGATTAGTTCACCAATCAAATGGACGCGAAGACATAAAAATTCGCTAAGGCATAGCCTCGCCCAGTAAGCAGGAACAGCGGGATAATAGCTTTGATAAAAAGCTTCGCTTCACAGATAAGACTGCATCTTTGCAGGAACTGGCATAGCCCTAAGGGCTGACGTCATCAAAAGGACTTCATGACCAACAGTCGTCCTTCGTGGCCACGACTGAAGGCACACGACCCATATCCTGTTCCTCAACAGGATGAAGACTGCCCCAAGCAATGGCTTCCTATGGAAGCCCAAGGGAAGAACTGATCAGTTCTTACTTCCCTGGTGCAAGTAAAATAGGGAAGTTAAGGGAAACGAGTTCCCTGATAAGGACAGATCATATTCGATCGTCCTAATAGCCGAGTATCGACTCCAAAGGATGAAGACCACTCCCTAATCAAATTGGAGAGTCTCTTACCAGCGATTGGTCGCTCAATGAACGGAGGAGGAGGACCCTCCGCTGCAGAAGTCGCTGCTTCCTTTCCCGCTCGTCTCTTGGGCGCCATTGAAGGAATGCAAGAGTGCTCAAAGTACTCTGAAGCAAAGGAGGAAGAAGAAGAGGAAGAGATAGAAAGTTCTCTAAAAATAAAGGGAGATCTTCCCATATTCAGCCCAATCGGGCTTTTATAGGCCAATCAGCGCCTAAATCAAGGCCTCGAAAAAGGGCACATGCCGCCGTTTCGAATTAATTCGAAACAGTGCCCGAAGCGCCTGAGGCGCTTTTCCCAAAGTGCGACGGTTCAACCCCACTAAAGGGTTAACTCCACGCAGGAGCAAAGTGCGGGCTTCGCACAACCTTCAAAGACTTCGCCAGGAGGTCTACCTTAGCCCGCCAAAGAGGCTGCTGTTTGCGGGACATGCCGGTCTCGCGAAGATCATTCGAAGAAAGGACAATGTCCTTAACTCTGCATACAGTTCAGCCCAGCTATGGCCAGACTCTCATAGTAAAAGCAAGCAAATCAGATGATCAGACAATGAACTTTCATTGATTCAAAAGCAAGGGTACATTGATATTACATCGAAGTTGTGTTTCATACAACACACTCAGTTGCCCAACAAAGATCTTTTGAGGCATACAAGCGGTTTTATCTGCTACCAAGCCAGATCAACGGGACAGGAAAGGCCTTCCTCCTGCACAAGGCCGTAATCCTTCGCACATGAGCAGATGGTGCCGCGAGGACACGGTCATTTTTCTCCACAAAATGGCAGATCTTACCAGGCCATTTTTGTTGAAGCCTGGCAATAAAAGCTTATCGCCGCCAACACGTCAGATCACCTATAATGGGAACTAGTTTTGATGCTAGTGATCTGACGGGTGTGAGGCCCACTCCCATGAAGTGGATCGTCCCCGACGAAGGCCACCAAAGTTGAAAGTCGGCAGCCAGCCTCACCTCAGATCGAATCATCTCGGATAAGAGGCTGCCAACAGCCCCTGGGACGCGCATCCGCTGCCCCGAATTGTTCCTCCTGCTTAAAAGTAAAGCTTCAACCGGGGAAGCATAAGGCAATTTTATGGCTTCTTCCATCAAGTCACCAGACTGGCAAGCATAGCTCGCTGCAAGGCAAATTGAAGCAAGTTAGCAGTTAAGCACAGAAAGAGCTGCAAAAACATTAAGTCAGATTCTTCAGCGGCAAAGCAATCCGACTTCAGCAGAGGACAAGTTCCACCTGCACAGCAACCATGGGCTGGCTCAGCAAACGCCAAGTCCTAGCCTCGCCTATACGGCAAAGTCAGACTGATCTTGTGAAGAACAGTCTCAACCTCGCCAATATGGCAAGACTGGCTCAACTATTGAAGAAGCCAAGTCCCAAGTCCTGCCTGCGCAGCGGACTTAACAAGCAATGGTCTTTCTGATCAAATCAAGATGATGGTTTCGCAGAAAGCCGTGATGAGATCCTTCTCTGCAGCAGCCAATTGCAAGATGAAGAACAAGGGAAGCTAATCTCTGAAGCGAGCTGCCAAAGCTAAATCAAGGGAGATGAGTTCCCTAAAAAGCGGTGAAGTCTTTGAATGATCAAGACTTACTGGTCCTTGGCCGGTTAGACAACCAGGGTGGGCTTTCCCACTAATTCTGAGATCTGAGTATCTCTCACAACCAAGAGAAGAGAAGAAAGGCAAGACATTTCTCTTCAGAGGACCTCAAGTGTCCTATTTATAGGCCCCATGGCCTGAGTGCGATCACCTCAAGCGTGGAAGCACGAGCGCATTCAAGGCATTTACTGCGCCTTGATGGAAGGGACGGTTTTCCCTTGGAACCGTGCAAAGGGAGAAAACGTCTCCCTCATAAAAGGCACTTATGGCGCCTTGAATAAAGGGAATATCCTCCCTTGGAAACGTGCAAATCGGAGAACATCTCTCTCGATTGGCGCGAAAGAAGGAATGATCCTCCTCGTAACCGCCCCACGGCAGTTGGCTTTGAAAAGGCAACAGGAGTTCCAAAGCGAACTTATTTCTTGAAAGCCCAGATGCGGAGCTACCCCGACGCGAAGCTATTCGCGAACCAGTGCAAACTCTTTGGCAGATCCATCCCAAAGCAGGATTGAAGGCGAAGCTGAACTCAACCATCATGGAGATGTTCATACTCCACACCACCATCACAGCAGTTCAAAGTATTTCGAAGTCTGGGCTATTGCAGACTTTCGAAAACTTTGAAGGGGGTCTTGTTGACACTTAAAAAAAGACAAGATTCTCATTGGTCCGAACGATGTCTAAACTTGTTGACATTTACAAAAGACAAGGGACAGACGAGCTGAAGACCAGTTTTTCACCCAACTCCAAGGGACGAGGAAGCGGTTTGGACTCCACTGATCCAGCAAGCAGAACAGTGAACCCGGATTGTTTCTAAACAGACCTCAGCAGGTCTAAAATGCTAGCATTTAGCATTACATTAGCCCAAAGAGATAGCCTCGTTTGAGAGGCTAACATCATCCAGAGCATCGCCAGGAAGCTAACTGACAGCTTCGCCGAAAAGCCTCTTTTCGGACTTCGCCAGGAATTGCCTCTAGCTCCGCTATGAGCTTCAAAGCGGGCAGCTCCGCCATCAGCCTGCTATGGTCAACTTTTGACCAATCAAATCTCCTGATAAGATCGGATTCAATCTAATCAAATCCAATCAGGATTCAAATATGGCAGGTGATTGCCACAATCTCTTGACTCTCTTGAAACGAGTAAGTGGATCAAGGAGAATCAATCAACGATATGGAAAGGATCATAACACATCGGAAAGATCAACCGACTTGCCATTTTCTAGCTCCGCGGAAGCTATTATAGCCTCGCAGCAAGGCTACTTTCCAGATTCAAACAGATTCGGTTCAATCTGTTTCTATATCTTCAAAGGGACGATTATACCCTTACTTTCCCTATAAATAGCCCATCAGGGGCACAAGGGAGAGGGATCGCATCGCATCAGATCGAGGAGGATCATCAATTGATCATCGGCGAGATTGGCGTCTTCTCAAAGATCGGACTTCTTCATCAACGCACCGTGCAATCTCTAATTCAGAGACTTTCAAGAGAAATACTTCTCTTCTCAGGGTGGCGATACCCTAACAACCTCTTTTCCTCAAGGAATCTCCGGAACCAGGCGAGAAGGAATTCCTCACAGAAGTGGTTTTGAGAAGTAGTCAGAGGGTTCTACCAATCCTCTATTCTCTGATTCCGGAACCAGGCGAGAAGGGAATCTCATCGCTCGCATCGTCAAAGGGACAAAGTGGTCGCGCGCTGACCAGACTCCTATCGGCACATTTTCCCAGAATCTCTGAGGAGATCTACTTGTAATCTTTTTAAGAATACTTGTAATTTAGCTCCTCAAACTTTTTATTTGTAAGTTTTCCCCCTTTGCAAACATAATGGAAAACA